>CAUYON010122753.1:0-30030 GCA_963573935.1 Arctocebus calabarensis | reverse complement strand
TCAAGAGATCCTCTTGCTTCAGCCTCTGGAGTAGCTGGTACTACGTGTGCCTACTACAATGCCTGGCTATTTTTGAAGACTCGCTCTGGGGGCAGCGCCTGTGGCTCAGTCAGTAAGGTACTGGGCCCATATACTGAGGGTGGCGGGTTCAAACCCGGCCTCAGACGAACTACAACAAAAAAATAGCCGGGCATTGTGGCGGGCGCCTGTGGTCCCAGCTACTTGGGAGGCTGAGGCAAGAGAATCGTCTAAGCCCAGGAGTTGGAGGTTGCTGTGAGCAGTGTGATGTCACTGCACTCTACCAAGGGTGATACAGTGAGACAGAGTCTAAAAGATAAAAGAAATAACAAAAAATAGATTAATAAATCACTTGCCACTTGCCCTTTTAAAAAAATGTTTCTTCTCAAGAGGCTGCAGGAGGCTGAAGCAGAAGATCACTTGAACCTTCAGGTTATTGTGAGCTAGACTGAGGCCAGGGCACTCTAACCTGAGACAACATCACGAGTGAGACTCTCAAAAACGAAATTTTACAAATAAAAATAAAAGGCCAGATGCGGTGGCTCATGCCTGTAATCCTAGCATTCTGGGAGACCAAGGTGGGTGGATTGCCTGAGCTCAGGAGTTTGAGACCAACCTGATCAATAGTGAGACCTTGTATCTAAAAATAGCCAGGCACCTGTGGTCCCAGCTACTCATGAGGCTGAGGCAAGAGAATCAACTAAGCCCAGGAGTTGGAGGTTGCTGTGAGCTGTGTCACGCCAGGGCACTCTACCCAGGGCCATAAAGTGAGACTCTGTCTAATATATAGATAGATAGATAGATAGATAGATAGCTGGGCATTATGGCAGACGCCAGTAGTCCCAGATAGTTGGGAGGTTGAAGCATGAGGATTGCTCCAGGCAAAAGACTTTGAGGTTGCTGTGAGCTATAACCACAGCATTCTTACCCAAGGTGACAAAGTGAGACTCTGTCTCAAAAAAAAAAAAGGGCGGCACCTGTGGCTCATCAAGTAGGGTGCTGACCCTGTATACCAAAGGTGGCGGGTTCAAACCCCGTCTCTCCTAACTGCAAAACAGAAAAATAGCTGGTGTGGTGTGGTGGGCGCCTGTAGTCCCAGCTACTCGGGAGGCTGAGGCAAGAGGATCACCTAAGCCCAGGAGTTGGAGGTTGTTGTGAGCTGTGTGACACCACAGCACTCTACTGAAGGTGATTAAGTGAGACTATGTCTCCACAAAAAAAAAAATAAATAAATAAAATAAAAAGATTTTCATTGTATTGCTAATATATCCTATAATACATTCTAAGATATTCCTAATGTATATGACAACATTCCTTTTGACTTTAACTAACAGGGGAAAAAACAAAATTCAAGGCTATATTTAAACAAAACTCCAGGTCAGGTGTGATGGCTCACACCTGTAATCTTTTTTTTTGTTGTTTTTGTTTTTGTTTTTGAGATAGAGCCTCAAGCTATCACTCTGGATAGAGTGCTGTGGCATCACAGCTCACAGCAACCTCCAATTCCTGGGCTCAAGCGAGTCTCCTGCCTTTGCCTCCCAAGTAGCTGGGACTACAGGCGCCCACCACAATGCCTGGCCATTTTTTAGTTGCAGCCACCATTGTTGTTTGGTGGGCCCGGGCTGGATTCAAACCCGCCAGCTCAGATGTACATGGCTGGCGCCTTAGCCCGTTGAGCCACAGGCGCCGAGCCACACACCTGTAATCTTAGCTCTTTGGGAGGAGAGAGGAGGATTGCTTGAAAACATTAGCCAGTTGTGGTGGTGTGCTGTAGCCCTGTAGTCCCAGCTGTTTGAGAAGCTGAGGCAGAAGGATCAGCTGTGAGCTCTGATGACGCTACTGTACTCTAGTCCTGGCAATAGCCTAAAACTGTCTCACAAACAAACAAAAATAAAAGTAAAACAACAAAAACAATGATAAAACAATGGCTTTATTTTAAACAGACTATTATCATTATGTTGATAATATTTATGTAAGGAATGATCAAATTCATGCATCATATTTTTTGTATGAAGTGATGAGAGAGCAAAATTTTTTTTCACAATTTTCATCCTGGAAAATCAAGGTCTATAAAGGCTATACATCGAATCAATCATAGTCTTCAACCATTCATGGTTGAGAGGTAGGTATACACTCATATCTCCTCTGTTTGGGAGGTAAACTATGCTCAAAAGTATTTTAAGGAGCTTGTCTTAATCATGTACCACTTATTTTTATCCAGTGAATAAATATTCATCATGAATCAGTGGAGTTAGTTGAATGATCTGGGGAAGTCATACTATAAGCAATGCAGAATGTATGGAGTCAGATAAATCTGATTTGAAATATATTGGTGCCAGGATTCCATTCCCAGATATTCTGATTTAATCTATTTTTACATGCTCTCCAGTTGATGTGAATGTAAATAGGAATAAGAGAAAAAAATCTAGAAGTGTTTTGGTTTAGGTAAAGGAAATTAAATTACCTTTAATTTCAACTCAGGGACACTATTTGCCCACAGAATTAGTCTTCCATTCATAGGCACTTGCATGCAGGTATGTATAACTACTTGTATTATCAAACCTATCTAACATTGTGAAATTCATCTTTGATTGATGTTTTACTATTTTGATATCAATTATTTTTGGATAATATTTATATCAATATTTATTGAGCATATGTCGTGTTTTATGTTAAAGTTAAATAATGATTAGTGACAATTAGTGCCAATGTTACCTTCACTTTGCTGATGAGAAAACTAAAGTTATGGAAGTTAAGCAAAAATCGCAGGCCACTAGTAAATACAGCTAGGACACTTCATGTACTGGAGAGCTTTCAAAATTAATTTAATAAGAATATATGGGTTTGGGATACAGGCATCAACTTTTTAAGACTTCTCCGAGGGATTATAATGTGTGGCCAGGATTTAGATAACCAACATTTAGATGTTAGAATTAACTATACTATTTGACCTCCTTGAAACGCACATATTAATCTAGCCATTTCAGTTAATCAGATTAGCCGGTTAGAATGATAGCTAACTCTGCAGTACAAAACATTTTTAGAATTTTTTTTTTCATCCATAAATTTGCAGTTTTTTACCAGGGCTGGGTTTGAACCCACCGCCTCCAGCGCCCTACTCCTATGAGCCACAGGCGCCGCCCATTTTTAGAATTCTTGGTGGTACAAGGTGAAGGTAACAGGGAGGCACATAAAAATGGGGTTTAATGGATGGCTCCTGTGGCTCATCAAGTAGGGCGCCGGCCCCATGTACCAAAGGTGGCGGGTTCAAACCTGGCCTTGGCCGGACTGCAAAACAGAAAAATAGCCGGGCGTTGTGGTGGGCACCTGCAGTCCCAGCTACTTGGGAGGCTGAGGCAAGAGAATCGCCTAAGCCCAGGAGTTGGAGGTTGCTGTGAGCTATGTGACGCCACAGCACTCCACTGAGGGCGATAAAGTCTCTACAAAAAAAAAAGGGGGGGGTTTTAATGAAAACAAAATGTCCCCTTAATAAAGTTACCCGGTTCCAATCAACCCCATGTCTCTGATTTTCCTTGCATGTATAGGTACATATCTACATCAGACAGGAAAGCTTACCCTAAACATGGAGCAACAGTAAATTATTCCTAGATTATAGGTCAAGCAAAAATCTTTAAGTGCCTCAATCACACCATCTGTTGCAAATCATTTCCTATTGGGTTAAAGACAAGGAAACAAGCTGGAATTTGATCAAAACTTAATGCCTCAAAGTAGTAAAGAGGGAAAATTATAAACAAGAATTTAATCTGTAAATGATTATGAATGGCTATGAGTGCCTCAAAGTGATCTTTATGGAGTATCTCTTGTGATTACTGCAAAGTCACATGGCTAGAGAAAAGGTGGTTGGTGTCTTAAACCAGAACCTTTGCTAGCAAATAAAGAACTGTAGCGGCAGCTGCAGTAAATCTAGCTCTCCTGACTGCTTCCTCTCCCAGAGCCAGCCGGCTGGAACCAGCCTGACAACAACAGTCTTTGCAGTTAGAATAGCTAAACACTGGTCTAGCCTTTCTCCACCCACAGCCCTCCTCTTTTTTCCTCCACTCCATCTCTGTACATTAAACTGAGCACTTTTTAACTATGCTAAGAAAATGCTGATGCCTCAGACACAAAGGGAGATGGGTGGGGAAAGGAAGAAAAAGACCGTACATTAGCTAAGTAAGAGAAGAGAAAGAGGCCGGCACGGTGGATCATGCCTCTAATCATAGCACTCTGGGAGGTTAAGATGGGTGGACTGCCTAATATTACAGGTTTGAGACCAGCTTTCGAAAGAACGAGACCCCATCTCTAAAAATAGCCCCAATGGTGGCTGCCTGTAGTCCCAGCTTCTTGGGAGGCTGAGACAATTTGAATCACTTGAGCCCAAGAGTTTGAGGTTGCTGTGAACTAAGATGCCACAACACTCTACCGAGGGTGACAAAGTCAGACACTGTCTCAAAAAAAAAAAAAACAGAAAATAGAAAGTCTTAGAGAAAGAAAGACCTGATGTAGGTTCTCTTCCTCCTTTAATTACATCTCATTGCCATTTTTTCTTTTTCTCTATCATACAGGAATCAGCAGGATTCTGCATGTCTAAATGCAGATTCCTTGGCCCCACCTCTAACCTTCTGAATCTGCCCATGTAGCTATACATTTCTTGAGCCACTCAAAGCTTCTAAAAATCAGCCATGTATATACAGTTTGAATAAGCACACCAAATGATTCTTAGACACATGGAAGTTTGATAGTAGTATATGGGAGACTGAAATAGTTGTTTGTAAAATGGTCTTTAAAGCACTCAACACTAATAAACTCATCATAGCCTCAAGCATCCTTGTAAGGTTAAGCAAATATTAGTCCCTTCTGACAGAAAATTGAGGCAGTGAGATTAAATAACTGGTGGCAATTTCTTAGTCTTCTGATTCCCTGTCCATGGGAGTATCTTAAAAGTATATAAATTTTGGCTCGGCGCCTGTGGCTCAACAGGCTAAGGCGCCAGCCACGTACACCTGAGCTGGCGGGTTCGAATCCAGCCCAGCCGCCAAACAACAATGATGGCTGCAACCAAAAAATGGCCGGGCGTTGTGGCGGGCGCCTGTAGTCCCAGCTACTTGGGAGGCAGAGGCAAGAGACTCGCTTAGAGCCCAGGAATTGAAAGTTGCTGTGAGCTGTGATGCCATAGCACTCTATCCAGGGTGACAGCTTGAGGCTCTGTCTCAAAAAAAATAAAAAATAAACAAATAAAAAAAAAAAAGTATATAAATTTTGGGCACCCCCTGTAGTTCAGTGAGTAGGGAGCTGACCCCATATACTGAGGGTTCCAGGTTTGAACCTGGCCCTGGCCAAACTGCAACAAAAAAGAAGTATATAAATCTAGAAGAATGAAAGAAGAAAAAGCAGAGTAAGTAAGTGTGGAAAAGTAATGTATTCTTATCTAAAGAATGTGTCAAGCATTTAAAGGAGAAACAAAACCCCTCATTTGATGCAAGAAAACAGACTGGAACCAAAATTATCAAGAAAATAAATAAAACCCCAAACCAAAAAACCCCACATGACTGAACTGGTAGATAATCCATCCATGGAAGCCAACCACAGAAATGAAAACATTCAAACCACACAAAGCTGGGAAACCTATGTATTAGGCATTCTTCTCTAGATTCCACAAGAGCTATGTAGATCTGTCTTCACACATCTATGTCCCCAGCAGCACCCTGACCAGTTAACAAACATTTACATATTAAATGAATGAATCAATCAATCAATTCTGGAAGCATACTAATGGTCTGGCACCAGCATAATCATCCTGGTCTGCTTTTATTATCTTTTTTTTTTTTTTTTACAGTTTTTGGGAGGGGTGGGTTTGAACCCACCACTTCTGGTATATGGGGCTGGTGCCCTATTCCTTTTAGCCACAGCCCACCCCATGCTTTTACTATCTTTTGCACAATAAAAAATTAGACTGGGGAGTCCTGTTCATGTAATTATTCTAGGTACAAAGAAACAGTAGTTTATTTTGTCCAAATGCTTACCTTTCCTACTATTTTTTTCTTTTTTTTTTTTTTTGCAGTTTTTGGCCAGGTCCGGGCTTAAACCTTCCACCTCCATCATATGGGGCCGGCCCCCTACTCCTTTGAGCCACAGGCGCTTCCCCATTTTGTTTTTAAATCACTTCTTTTTTCGTGTTTTTAAAACCCACATTGGTCACTGAACTTAATTATATATTTTTTAGAATTTTTCTTTGCTTTTCATACTTAACCTCTCTTGTTTTAACTCCTGAATTCCCAATCTTTTCTTGATTTTTCTTCTCTTTCAGTACCTTTCAACTTGGGTTTCATGCTAATAGAAATGTACAAAGTAAAACAAGACAGCCAAGAGAAAGAAAGAAAAAATGAGAAAGAAAACCAAAGGAGAATGTCCCAGTACGATTACTAGAAGAATCTCTAATACATAGGTTTCCCATCTTTGATTATTTCCTGAGACTTTTCTGGACAACTGGGACAAACTTAGATACCATCTCGCTTTATACGTAAATAGTAAATTTAAACTTAGGCAGGAGGAAAACACCACAGAAATACATGACACATATAGTCCCAGTCTTATAATACACCTAACATATGGAACATCATACAATGTTCCAACTCCAGTGGGTTCGAGTATCTTCTCTTTACAGAGGAGCACACTGAGACACACTGAAGTTAGGTACCTTGTCCAGTCACAAGAGGCAGAGCCAAGATTTGAATCTAAGAAGGAAAGTATATGCTCTTAACCACTTCGTTCCAACACTTCTCATAATCCCTCCAAGGACTGTAACAATGTCTGCAGTTCCCCCCCACTACTTAGTTAAAGTTTACTTGGATATCAATGGCTGGGGTTTTGGATTATGCTCTAACAGCACTCTTGAACATTTGAAAAATAAAGGTGCATGCATATTATAATTTGCTACAAAGGATCTGGGAATCCATTTGCAAGAACAAGGTGTCCATTAATAAAAAAATAAGAAGAATCCGTTGACAAAGCACCACCTAAAAAGATTCAACAAAAAAATTGTTGCCAGCACATGCATGATTCTTCAAATATGTACAGATTCTATTTTGATTAATAAAGCATAAATCCATTGAAGTCATAAATGGACTTGCTAACAGCTTTTTATCATTGTGCTTTTTCTCAAACTTAAGATATGAGAACGTCGGCTTGGCGCCTGTGGCTCAACAGGCTAAGGCGCCAGCCACGTACAACTGACAACTGGTGGGTTCGAAACCAGCCCGGCCCGCCAAACAACAATGTCGGCTGCAACCAAAAAATGGCCAGGCGTTGTGGCGGGCGCCTGTAGTCCCAGCTACTTGGGAGGCAGAAGCAGGAGACTCACTTGAGCCCAGGAGTTGGAGGTTGCTCTGAGCTGTGATGCCACGGCACCCTATCCGGGGTGACAGCTTAAGGCTCTGTCTCAAAAAAAAAAAAAAGCAGTAAAGGAGTGTCAGAGAAGTGTCCCATTTTGGGTCCTCAGAGTCCCTGCCCCCATTCTTCCTGGGGCCTCAGCTCTGCAGAGAGCGGGCGGCAGTTACCTCCTGTGGGGTCTCAGCCTCAGTGTCAGTCCCAGCCTCCAGCGGTATGTCCAAAAGCCTCCTGCCCTCCTAAGGCCCAGGAGGACCCTAGAGCCGTACCTGCACTGGATGCTGACAACTCTACAGGGTGTTCCTCTCCCACACCCTCCAGGAGGGGTCCCCCCACCTACTGCCTTGGAGGGCAGCAATTGGACAGTGGTTGGGAGAACGCCCAACATGGAATTCAGCCCTCTTTGGCTCTCTTCCCCTGGAACATGATGGGGCAGGGGTGGTGCCGAAGCCCCCCTGAACTGGAGCAGAGACTCAGCTCAGCACAGCGGAAGCCCAGGTTCTGTCCTGCACCTTCCTGGTGCCTGTGACTGATTTTCTAAATCGTTTCCAGCTCCGGGGGACTGAGGGGGCACTGAGCTCCAGTGGCCCTGAGCCCGGAGGCAAGGGCTCCCAGTCTAAGGAAGGGCCCTCACACCCCACCCCTGCCCATGAAGGCCCCAATGTCCCTATCCGGTAGGGGGCTGTGTCTGAGGCCCCCTGGTGCCATTTGTAGTCCCCAGTTTGGGGCCCTGGTTATAAGCAACAGCAATTTAAGCAAAAGGTGACTTGTTAGAAGGGTAATGGGGTACACCTGAAGGTAGAGAACCAGGGACAAACCTGGGAAAGTGGGGTGGAGGGCATCCCAGGAGGGAGAGACGGGGGTCAGCCCAGGGGAGAAGGATGGCAGCCGGGACCACCAGCCGGACACCCCACAGCCAGGTCCAAGACTGGGTGAGGGGGCCCAGCCCAAGCTGTGTGCCAGGGCCAGGGAGGGGGGGATCAGGCATTGCCACTCAGGATGGGAGAAACTTCAGGGAGAGGCCAAGGCTCCAAGGAGCAAGGGCCCACCTGCCGCCAGCCCCATGTGTGGTAGCTCAGTCCTTTGCCCAGATTCCGACATGCCTGGATGGGGCTCAGCCCCTACTGGGCACCTACTGTGTGAAAGCTCTCTGCCACGAGCTCACGTGAGGGTGCTCAGGTGTCTGTGCATGGTCAAGCTGGGCAGAAGCCTGGGGGCTTTGGGTCTAGCCCCCTGGAGGCAGACCCTCAGACAGGACTCGGTTGGAAGTGGATAGAAAGTGTTGCCAGGAGAAGCAGCAGAAAAGTAGAGGAGGGCCTGGGTGGGGGAGAGAGGTGAGGATGTGGTGGGACCTGCCGCCACTCTGGGTGCCTATTTGGACACCTCCCACTGCATATGGGAGACAGACCTGGCCAGGAAACCATTCCAGGCATGAGGAATAGCACCCGCAAGGCCATTAGGAGGGGAAGGCCAGTGTGAGCAGTTCAGTACTGTGGCCAGAGGTGGGAGCCGGAGCAGGAGTCTGTGGCCCCTGTGAAGTTAGTGCATCCTCGTCTCATTTCCTCAGCTGTGGTTCAGTCAGGTGCAACCGCTGGGGGCTCAGAGAAAGGTCTCAGTTCTCAACAGACGCCGCATAAGTCTGCACAAATGCTGTATGTAGCCTCGGCCAGGCAGCTGGAGCATCCTTGGGACTCAGGTGTGTGGGGACAGTGAGGGCACATTTGTCATAGCTGAGGTTAAATACATTTTCACTTAAGCCCCCTCCTTCCCCTCTGTGAGGGGTGTCTTAAGCTGGGGTTCTGTCCAGCTGCTGAGATTCACTTGCCCTACCCTGGCTGCTATCCATCTCCCCCACATGCAGCCCCCCCCCCCCGCCCAGAACCCTCTTCACTGCATTTTCAGAGGACCTCTCCCTCCCACCCTCCGCTGCGGGAATAAGTCTGGGACTTGTGAGGCCAACTGATGCTGCGTGTGCCTGGCACCAAGATGTGCAAGTGGACTGGTCTCAGGGCTTGCTGTAAGAGAGAACCACAAGGCTTGGTGCCTGTAGCTCAAGCAGCTTAGGCACCAGCCACATACACCAGAGCTGGCGGGTTTGAATCCATCCTGGGCCTGCCAAACAATGACAACTACAACCAAAAAATAGCCAGGCGTTATAGCGGGCGCCTGTAGTCCCAGCTACTTGGGAGGCTGAGGCAAGAGACTCACTTGAGCCCAGGAATTGGAGGTTGCTGTGAGCTGTGACCCTACAGCACTCTATCGGGGGTGACAGCTTGAGGCTCTGTCTCAAAAAAAAAAAAAAGAGAGAGAGAGAGAGAACCACAAACTGGGAGTTTAAAATAACAGAGCGTTCTCTCACAGCTGCAGGGATCTGAAGTCTGAAGTGAAGTTGCCTCCCAGGCTCCAGGCGAGCCATGCCGGCCTGCATGTCCCGGCTCACAGCCAACCTTGGCATTCCTGGCTTGTGGCAGCAGCTCTGGCATCTTTGCCTCCGTCCTTGAGCAGCGTCCTCCCTGCGTGTCTGTCTTCACATGGTGTCTCTTGCAAGGACACACGTCATATTGGGTCAGGGCCCACCCTAATGATCTCATCTTTACTTGACAACATCGGCAAAACCACAATTTCCAAATAAGGTCACATTCACAGGTACTGGGATTAGCAAGTCTCTTTGAGGGACAGTGTACAACTCCTAATAGCAGGTGACCCAGTGAGAGCAAATGTGACTTTTCTAGAACTGCTGGGAGAGGCAGGTGACCTTCTTCTGCACTGTGCTGGCTTCACTTAGTCTAGGCTGACCAGGCCTAGCCACCTGGGCTTACCCAGCTCTGGGTTTTAGCCTGGCACCCTTGCATCAAGGCAGCCTCAGCTCTCCCGAGTTGCCAGTCAGAAGTCACCTCTGTTTTTCTACTTTTCATGAGAATTTGAGTTGGATTTCTGGTCCCCGTGGAAGCCTAGGTTCTGCCTGTCCCATTGCGGAACTGCCTGCAGCCCCCCTGCCCTGGACAGGAACACAGGTCCCTCAGACTCTCCGGGCTTCTGTGTCAAAAAGCATCTGTGCTAGGCTGGGCCAGACGCAGTGACTCACGCCTGTAAATCCCGGGACTGTGGGAGGCCAAGGCAAGCAGATTGCCTGAGCTCAGGAGTTCCAGACCTGCCTGAGCTAAAGCAAGACCTCATCTCTAAAAATAGCCAGGCATTGTGGCAGACGCCTGTAGTCCCAGCTACTTGGGAGGCTGAGGCAAGAGGATCACTTCTGCTCAAGAGTTTGAGGTTGTTGTGAGCTATGAAGATAGGGCACTCTACAGAGCAACAAAGTGAAACTCTGTCGAAAAGAGAAAAAAAAAAAAGAAAAGAAAAGCCTCTGCACTGGTTCAGTGTGTGAACCTCTTACTTTTGCTGTATTTTCCTTCCTAGATAATCTCTGAATCTTGCCAAGAAATGAGATCTTTTTTCACATACACTACCTGCCAACCAAGGTCTCTGGGAGGTGGGTTGGCTCTCCTAGGGCTTTCCCTGTGCCAGCCTCTTCCTCCTTAGGGCTCAGAGTTCCCTAAGAGAGATGCAGCACCACATGTGAGCTGCCCTATCCTGGCCACCCCAGCAGGCTTTCCAAAGCCCAAGCTGCTCCAGGGCCCCGTGGCTACATCAGTTGGCCCCTGACAAGCCAGCCCATCCATGCCAACTCCTGCCATGGCACATGCCAGGACACGATCCCAGCAAGCTTCACATTGACAAGAGCTAGGCTTGGGGGGATCAGTTTGGGCTGCGTCTTCCACCTGGCTCTGCTGAGCATTCCTCTCTGCATTCTGGGTGTCCCTGAATGTGCATAGGGAGGCCCTGGCATGTGTGAGTGATCACCTGAGGGCTGGGAGCAGTGCTGGGGAGACCAGACCTAAGTCCCGGCCCCTGTAGGGACCTCTGGATGGGGTTCCCAGGGCATCAGCTTGGTTGTACAAGGAGAGGACTCAGCAGGGAGGTGGTGGCAGAGGACAGCCTGGGCAAAGGCCAATGGCAGGCTGAGGATGAGTCCCAGCTACCTGTCAGTGGCTCCGGCAAACCAGCTGTCACATGGTAGACAAAGAGGAGCATGGGGTCAAGGCCCTGTCCACATCACACCCATGACATACCCCTGCTGTGATGGAGGAGCCCGTGTGGAAAGAGGACCACATGAGCCAACAGAGCTTCCCCTAGGACAGTGGCCGTCAATGCCCCAGTGTCGAGTGGGGGGTAGTGACACTGTTGGAGGGACCTGCTAGGCAGGTGTGGCTGTCCTTGCCCAGAAAGAGCCACATGGGGAAGGTTGACAGCTTCTACCCAGGCTCTGTCTAGCCCTCCTGGGCCTCCACTCCTCTGTCCAGACCTGTGGAGGCCCTGACAGACATTCCACTGGGCCCCACTCTGTCTTCCATGGAGAGGGGAGTGCATTCTGGGCAAAGGCCCAGAGACCAGATGGGGCTGCCAGTCCTGGTAACTCACTGGCCTCTGTGGGCACATCCTGGCAGCTGGGGGGGCCTGAGGAAATGGGGTCTGGGTAAACGGGCCTATGCTGGGACATGCCCTTTCAGCCCACTGAAGCTCCAGTGGGGACCCCCACACGCACCCTGGGCCTAGGGTGGGGACTGGGGACAAGTGTGGGCAGGCCCCTAGGGTGGGCCATCCTAAGGTGTGGGACAGACAAACCTCTCCCAGGACAGGCGTCCACCACCCATCCACCCACAGCGTGTCTGAGGCCTGCCCTGGCCTGTTTGCCCGCCCACCCCACCCAACATTTTCCGATGGAAAGTTTCCAGGACAACAGCAGCACAAACCCCATGAGAAAGACTTGCCCAAGCAGGGGTGGGCCTGGGTGGTCACAGGCTGGGCGTTTGAGAGAAAGCAGAGGAGCTGCCTTTAGGCCCCAGGGACTCTTAGGGTACCTCCCTGCCAGGTGGCCATCCACACCACCAGGCCGCCTGGGCAAGGTCTCAGGCACTGCATCCCCTCCCAGAAGGCCCGGGGCCCACCAAGGCGGGGAACACAGAAAGCCTCAGTGCACAGAGTCCACTCCCTGTGGAGGCCAGTACTTGGCATGGAACCAACAGATGGGGTATGGAACAGCCTGTGCTGCCAGCTGACCACCTTGCCACAGAGCACACCCCTGCCCGGCAGGCCTGGGAGGAGGGGGCTTTCGGGCTAGGGGAGGGGCAGGTTCATTCCAGGCCTGGGTGGGGGAGGGTGCGGCCCAGACGAGTAGTTCCTGGAAGCAGGATGGGGGGGGGTAGTCCCCCAGGGTGGGTGGCCAGAGGATGGAGAAGGCATCCTGGGTCAAGCGGGGTGGGGAGGTAGAGTCTACATGACTGGGCAAAGGGTGGGAGAGCCCACCATCTCCTCTTTCCCTTGCCTCCACCCAGGTGGGGACTCAGCCCCAGGACAGGGCGTAGGACAGGACTGGCCTGGGTGGGGCATGGGCCTCCCCAGTACAGAAAGTGAAAGGAGAGAGGCAGAAAGTTCCAGTTGTCCCTTTCCCAGCCCCTTCCCCACCCAGAAGACCAGAGGCAGGCAGGGAGCCAGGCCAGAGAAAAGTGCTAGGGCCTCCGGCTAGACTGGCTGAGTGGTGGCCAGGAGGGAAGGCCAGAGCAGGGATAGGGGTCAAGGTGGGCACCAGCTCAGGGTCTTGGGGTCCCTCCAACCCTCTAGGTCTTCTCCAACCTGCCCAGTCCAGGCCCTGCAGCAGTGACCCCAGACGGTAAGCCTGAGGGTGTGATCCTGGCACCAGCCTTTGTCACAGGGGCGTGTGGGATGCCAGACAGGCCAGGTGACTCTGCAGTTGTTTCAGGTGGTCTGGCAGGGCTGCCGTGTGCCCTGCTGCCCTGAAGCATCAGCAGGGGAAACCCATCCCTGAGGCTGCCTCCTGGGCAGTTCCCTCCAGGAGCTCCTGGACTTGGTGCCCCCATTGCTACCAAGGTGATGGAGGCTGTAAAGGTGGGGCCTGGCTGGCAAGGAGGGAACAAGCCCAGCTGAGGCAGGACCACTAGGTTCAGGAGAGCGGGTGCAGCCCCCAGGGCCCCTGGACACCGGGCACAGCTGGCTGCACAACACAAGGGGGTGCTGCCCAGCCGCGGAGGTATGGTATGGCAAAGCCCAGTGGGGCCCCGAGGCCTCCTCTGAAACTCCGAGCAAGCTACTGGCCCAGGAGGCTGCTGGTGCCCGGTCATACTTGACCCTTCCCAGGAGGCAGGCTGAATGTAGATTCAGGGCAGGAAGAAACCACCAATGTCCCCATAGCTAGTGACACCTGAAAAGGACAGTGGTGGGTGGACGGGGCAAAGCCCAGGACCCTGGACGCCAGGCCCCATCCCTGGAAGCTGCTCTAGCACCTGCTGGGGCACAGGTGGAGAGGAGGCAGTGGGAACAGGGAACCTTGAGGGGTAGGGCACACAATGGGACCGCTTGGTCATATGGTGGGGCCAGGAAGGGTGACAGTGCGTGGAGGGTGCCACCGACTGCCCTTTCTTGGTCCCCAGGTGGAAGCTCCCAGTGGCACAGAGCCTCTCCTGGTGAGGGTGGGCCTCAGGGTGGCTCCCACGGCACTAGGGCCGTTCAGGGCCTGCAGTGGAACAGGGCTGACAGGGGCTCAGCAGTGTCTGCAGCATGTGGTTCAGATCAAGGACTTGGAAAGAGCCCTGGCGATGGGCCAGAAGCTAGCAGAGCTGCCCACTTGGTGAGTGGCCCTTCAGCCTGACCTGGCCTGGTGTTGACATCTGTGAGCAGGTGTTTGCACCCCCCTTGGCCCACCAAGAAGAAAGGTCTTCACCTTGTCCATGTCCTCTGAGGAGGTTGCGGCCCATGCTCCCTGGAGCAGGGATGGCTGGGAGTGAGCGCCGAGGAGGCCTGAGGAAATGCTGGGTTCTTCCCCAGCTGAGGCCACAGTGCACAGGGCTTGTCCAGGAGCAGCAGCTTTCCTGGGGCTTCAGGGGTCATGTGGCCAAGCCCAGGAGTTGGGTGGAGGCCCAGATGCACGGGAGGCAGGAGCCAGCTGGGGCAGGGTGGGTTGCCATGCCTAGGGCTGGGCTTTCAGAGGACCCTAACTCTCCCCACCCATACTACAGACAGAAATCGAGGAGGAGGGTGGCACCTGTGACTCAAAGGAGTAAGGCGCCGGCCCCATATGCCGGGGGTGGTGGGTTCAAACCCAGCCCTGGAAAAAACCACACACACACAAAAAAAAAAAAAAAGAAAAAGAAAAAGAAAAAGAAATTGAGGAGGAGCTGCAGTCTGAGGGCAGCGGGCCCCAGTCTGCAGATGCCTTAGAAGACTGGGGGAGGGGAAAGGTCACCTAGAGGCTCTCGGGAAGAGAGAAGAGACCACAGAGGGACTGGACATCTTGGGGGGCTCTGGGCTGGAGCTGCTGCCTACTGGTGGGAAGGGCCTGGTCAACAGACACCCACCCTCTGAAGAGAGTATTCAGAGGAGCTAGGAAGGCAGGGGCTGGCAGTGTCAGGAGGAGGATTTCTGGTGACAGTTTTATGACTGGCTCCTATACTTCTAACAGCCTGAATCCCAAATGACACAGCCACTCTGTTCTTCCTGTGGGGCCAGGATGGGAAGGATGGACACCCACAGGTGGGAAAGTGCTTCCCACTCTGTCTGTGGTGAGGTGGGATGGGGAGGCCGAGGGGTCTGGGCTCATTTCCTGCCTTTTTTATCAAGCAAAGTTCCCAAGTAACACCATGGGGCTATAATTTATGACTCCCATTTATGCAGCTACTGGAAAGAAATATATATTTGGAGTAAGATACAAAGAAATTTAATTCTGGGAGGGCAAGTGGAGGGAGAGTATTTGGTGGGATCTCACCTACTGTGCACAATGCAAGGGTACATTTCAAGACAACTATATTATAAATGTCGTACCACAAAAATGAGTAAGTGGGGTGGCGCCTGTGGTTCAAAGGAATAGGGCGCCAGCCCCATATGCCAGGGGTGGTGGGTTCAAACCCAGCCCTGGCCAAAAACTGCAAAAATGAGAAAGTGGGGTGATATTTATACTAATTAGTTTGATTTAAGCATTCCACGTTGTATATCAAATCACCACAATTATACCCCATAAAGATACAGTTATGGTGTAATAAAACTTAAGTAAAAAATTAATAAGTAAATTTAATTCTGAGGTATAGGTAGAGGCCTTCTCCCCTGTGTTTAATGTAACCTCGGGTGGTTCTGCCTTGGCTTGCCCCTCTGCTTCCTCTTCGTCTCCTCATGAAGTGGGAGAGACTGGTTTTGCCCAAAGTTTTCCTCCTACTCTGCACATCTGGACCTCTCTTCTCTTGCCCGCTCACATTTGCTCCGTGTACTTGGGGACTGTGTTAGTTCCCTGGAGCTGCTATAACCACCACTACCTGAGCAGCTCGGATAGCAGAATGTAGCGACTTACAGTTCTCAAGGCCAAAAGTCTGACATCAAGGGCTGTGCAGGGCTGTTCCTTGTGAGGGCTGTGGGGGACGGTCTGCTTCAGGCTGCTCTCGGTGTGTAGACAGCCCTCTCTGTGTGTCGTCAGATCATCATCGTGTCCAAAGTTCTCTTTTCATAAAGACATTGGGCTGCTCCAGCAGGATGTCATCTTAACTAAGCACACCCTGCTTAGTTAAGTGAGTTTGCATTCTGAGGGGAGCAGGACTTCAACATGGGGAGTTGGGGACACAATTCCACCCAGAAGAAGGAATAACCCTGCTGGCTCTACTGGTCTGTCCTCGCCCAACCCTCAGTTTCCAGTGTGATAGCCACAGTAAGGCAGAGGCTGTGTTCCCACTGGCTGTGCCCCTGAAGGCCCAGGGCAGGAGGGGCTGGGCCAGCCTGTGTCATGTTATTGGGACAGCAGTCCCCACTGACACCTTTGCTGCAGGGTGGCCCAGCCCTGTGAGTACCCGTGAGGCAGCCTGCCACCTGGTCCTGCTGTTTGGCTGCTGTGTCCAGCCCTTTGGTAATCAGTCTGCCGCTGGGCTCTGTGCCCAGCCCCCTCCCACTTGACCCTCCCTCCTGCTCATTCCACTCACATCTCCTCTAGAGGCCTGCATCCTGAGAATATGGCTGCCCATGGGCCACTTTATAGAGGAACTGCTCACGCTCCCCCATAGGCTGGCCCATGCCAAGACCTGAGGGACCAAAGAGGGGCCTGTGGCTCCAGGTTCTGGCCTGCACAGTGTGGTCAGGGCTCCTCAGCCCGAGGTCAGCATGGTGACACCACTCTTGTGGGCTCTGGGTCCCCCTCCTAGGACCACACCCTCCAAGAACCCCTCAGACCTGCCGGAAGCCTGAAGGGAGCTGGGTAGCTGCAGGGCAGGGTGCACCTGCTGAGGGGCTCAGCTCAGGGGTGGCAGCCCTGGTGTGGGGCCCACCTTGCTAACTTCCTAACCCCTCTCTCTTTTGCCATGCCCTAACGTCTGTCCCTGCTGTATCATGGTATGGGTCCAGTCTGGGGGCTACTGGCCAAAGCACTGGGCCCAAGCTCCAGGGGAGGTGCTAGCTCAGAGAAGCCCTGACCAGGAGTGGCCCAGGGGCCTGGAGAGTAGGAAAGTCATCCAGGTACGCCTTCTAGGGGTGTCCCCGACAGAGCTGAGCTAGAGGCCATGACGAGAAGCTGGAGCCATGGGCTAGGCCAGCTGCATGCAGCCATCCCCCAGGAGGTGAGGGCAGATGGGCACAGCATCCACCCCGGTCAGCCTCACACCACCTTCTTGCACTGAGGGGCTGGCACCACCTAGATTTTGTGGCCGGGTGGGAATGCCACCTATCATGGCTCGGCCACAGGAAGAAGTGGCACTGGGGCGCACTGCAGGCCATGAGCCACAGCCAGCATTACTGTGCTTCCCAGCAGGACTTCAGGGACAGGGTCCTGGCATCAGGTGAACAGGGTCAGGACAGCATGGTCTGCCTGTGAGAGCCCTGCCCTCTCAGGGCTCCGCCAAGGCCAGCAGCAGCCACACAGCGTGGCCACTGTGGAGGACACAGAAGGGAGCAAGTGAATGGGTGGCCAGAGGGTGGCCCAGGATCCAGGACATCTTGGGGAGCAGGTGGTGGCAGTGAGGGCAGAGCCAGGGGAGCTGTTCCCAGCACCCCCACTCCAGGAGACCCAATCCTCATCTGGGATCTGGGCAGCAAAGATGAGGGGACCAGGCAGAAAACGCCCCTGGTGCCTCCAGCCTGCCCCGGAATGTGGGTGCCAGGGAATCCCAAGTGGACGGGGACCTTCTCTGAGCCCAGTTGGAGGGGCTGGACCTGTGGGGTGAGAGCCCAGCTCTTACAAGGTCAGGTCTGAGGCCCTACGAAGAATCCTGAGGACAGCTGCACCCGGGAGCCTGTCCTCCCACTCCCTGCATTTCCCCACCAACTCCGCTCGAAAGCGCGGTACGCGGAACGCTCCAGTCCCCGTCCCCACGAGCCTGCCAGTCGTACCTCGTCCGAGACTGGGGTGGGCGGGGGTCGGGGGGAGAGGCTCCTGCGCGCCCGCCCCGCCCCGCCCCGCCCCGCCCCGCCCCGCCCCTCCTCGCGCCCCCAGATGGAGGGCGGGGCCGCCGCGGGGAGGGGCCTGCACGTCTTTAAAACTGCGAGGGGGCGCAGGCCAAGCGAGGGACCGCGTGCTCGTTGCTGAACCGACGGGTGCAGGCAGGTGGGGACACGGACCGGGAAGGGGGCCACCGAAGGAAGCCGAAATACTTGCCCCGGCCGAGACCAGAGCCGGGGGAGGCGCAGGCAGGCGGTGCGGCCTGCCGGGCAGGTGTCCCTCTAGAGCCCGGGCTGGGCTGGGGCATGAGGCCAGGCGCAGAGGGCTCGCCAGCCCGCGGCTTCCCGGCAGGTTGGGCGCGCCGTCCTGGGCAGCTCGCAGATCGGTTTCCTCCTAGTCTCCGCCCCTGGAATAGTTGGCGGCGGGAGGGGTGGGGGTGGTGGTCTTCGGAACAGACAGGTGACCAGGCCATCAGGGTGCCAGATTGAGAGGGCAGGACAGCTCGTGGCAGCGTTGTTGGGACTAGGGTGAATTGCTGGCTGGTGAGGGAGCTGCCTGCTGTCCAGGGTGAGCGGTCACAAGGAGGGTCACTCTGGTCATCTGGAGACCCTGGGGAGGCAGAGGTAGGAGAGGTCTTCCCCACCATTAGAGGTGGCCCTCTTCCCACCTGCCTGTGTTCCAATCTTGGGTTAAGGTCTCTGACCACAGGTACAAGGTACACGTGGGACAGAGGTCAAGATTGCTGCCTCCCTTTGTGGGCTCAGGCAGCACCACCAGGATCTGTTCTGGTCTGGCCCCAGGTTGGAGGGGGGGCTGTAGGCAGTGTGGTGATAGATCATGGCCCCCCGCCGGCTGGGCACAGACCCAGCCTTCTCAGGAATGATCTCCCTTCACCTGTTGCCTGGGGACCGCCTGGGACGGGGTCCTTTCCTTCCTCAGACTCCTGGGGAATCTGTGGGACCCAAGGGGACACTGACTGACTCTTTGGCTTCTTGAGCTTTCCTCTGGTCTCCTGCCTTAAAACTTCCTCTTCAACTCCCGGCCCTGCCCTG
Source organism: Arctocebus calabarensis (assembly GCA_963573935.1). Taxonomy (NCBI): domain Eukaryota; kingdom Metazoa; phylum Chordata; class Mammalia; order Primates; family Lorisidae; genus Arctocebus; species Arctocebus calabarensis. Next base: position 11,097 of record CAUYON010122753.1, on the reverse strand, counting down.
GATGCCCTGCTTTCGCTCCAGCTGTCTCGTTCCGTCCTGCTGCCTTCCGAGGTCCCTGTGCAGACCCAGGCCACCCTGTCTGGACCTTCCTATTGCCAGCCTGGGAAGGGGCAGGGCCCAAGAAGCACATACCAGGCTCAAGGTTGCCGCCGAAGGGACAGGGAGTGGCACACTCACATGTGGCCTGCCTGCCCCACCTCCTCTCCTCTCTCCTGAGTCTTCCTTTGTTGAGGGAACCTGAGCCACTGTCCCCATGCCCCTGCTTATGTTGGCTGTCTCTGGCTGTCTCACCCTGGCATTGCCTCCTCCACAGCAGCACAGCCCATCTGGCCTGTGATGCTCTGACTTCCCTGAGCTTCTCTCTTCTCCCTTCACCTGGCCTTCTTGCCAGAACCTAGCCTGGGCTGGATGCCACCCTCCTGCATAGTCCTCCAGGCTCCCAGGCCATGTGGAGGGGGCCCTGGAGCTAGGCATGCTTGGCAGAGGGAACAGTGCCCGGGGGCAGTCACTAGTGCAGATGGGCACAACAGCACCCAGGCAGGGTTCCTGGAAGTGGAACCTGAGACACTGGTCCCAGGATGGTCCCAGGAAAGGAAGTGAGGGGCTGGGTAGGCAACCCTGAGTCCAGCATGGCACACTGTGCTCTTGAGCCCAGCCTCCTCCTAGGGAAGCCAAGCACATAAGAGAAGGCTCTGGGGACAGGTCCCCTGGGCACCCCTGGCCTCTCCCACTATCCAGATGCCTTCAACCCAATGCACGTCCGGCTCAAGCTGGGGAGTGACCAGACCCCCTTCCAAACAGAACTGGGCAGGGCAAACCCACACATGCCCCACCCCTTCCTGGTGAAGTGTGCTGCTCTGCTGGGCAGGTGACTCCCCTCTGGCCACGTGGTCCTGGACATGAGGGGCCAGAGCACTCTGGGAGCTGCAGCAGCCCTCGGCTCAGTGGGCCTGGCTGTGTCCTTTGGTGAAAGCTTTCCTTCATCCAGGGACCAGGATGTTGAAACCCCTCAACCAAGAGCTGCAGGGTGGAGTCAAAGCCTCCATCAGGTCATTGGGGATGGTGGGTTGTTCCTGGACCTGTGTGGCCCACATCCTGGGACATGGTGCTGTGGGAAAACAGAGTACTTGGCCTCCTGGGTGATTGTGTCCCAGCCTGCAGGAGTCCCTGGGAGCCAGCCCTTTCACAGTGCCTTCAGCACGTGGTCCCAACTCCCTATTAGGCCAGCTGCTTTCCAGTGGCATGAGATGGAGATGAGGGCCCCATCCAGCCAGTGACTTGCTGTGCGTGTCCTACGTGTCCTGTGTATCTTCTTCCTTGCCTGACACTGTCCCACGTGCACTCCCTTGGGAGAGTTGAACTGCACTCTGTGTCCTGAGCCTGGGTGCTCCCCCAGCCTAATGGCACTGGCCCTCCTGATCCTGGCACCAATGTCTGAGGCAATTCGCAAAGAGACTGGCAGAGTGGCCATCTGCCCGCAGCCCTCACAAGCTGGGGACTGAGTCCTATACCCCTGGAGGGTGTCTGGCAGCACCTGTCCAACCCACTAGGTCCTGTGACATCAAGGGCCTTTCCCACTACAGACTGTGGGGCACTGCGAGCATCTGAGCCATGCTGCCCCTGGCACCTCTTCTGCTGCCTAGTGGGGGTCCCCCTGCTGTGTGGTGTGGAGGCCACCCTGAGTGAGCAGGCTGTAGGGTGGCATGCAGGGCTTGCAAGCTGTGCAGTGGCCCCTCAGGGGACCATCCTGGGAGCAGGCATGAGAGGACCCCAGCACCTTCCATGGTTAGGGTTGCAGGTCCTCAGAGTACAGAAGGGCATGATGCCTGTGGTGGCTGGACTTGAGGTTCTGGAACTCCAGGACAGCTGGGCTCCAGCTGCAGATTTTGGGTGCTGAGGGCAGGTGGGGGAAAACTCTGACTTGGCATGGAGGATGCACACCAGGAGCTCATTGCCAGGGAGGAGTCAGAGGCAGGCAGTGGTCAGGCCCAAAATGTGTTTGTGGCATTTGGCAGCTGTCCCAGCAGGAGCTGTGGGGTGGGGATGAGAGGTGGATGTGGGGGTCTGACCCTCTTCTAAAGACCCTCTGTGGGGTGGTGTGGTTTCCAACAGGAATGAGGGGACTGGGGAAACAGCAAGCAGGCCTCTGCCTCCATCAGCACGCGCCGCCTCCTGTCTGATTGTCATCTTGCAGGAACTCCAGCTGCAGTAGGTTAGGACCAGCCCCACTCCTGCATGATCTCGTTTTACCTCAGTGACACCTGCAGAGCACAGGTGCTGGGAGGAGAAGGGGGCAGACCAGAAGGAGGTGGTGGGTATGGCCAGGAAAGAAGAGTGCACTGCCCAGCTGTCTGTGCAGAGGAGCAGCGTGTGGAGCTGGATGACAGGATGGGCCCTTTCCTGGCCTGTGCACGACACCTGCCAGGACTGGGGCCTGTCTGCTGAGTCCCCCTACCTGGGCCTCCCAAGACGGATGTGGTTGTAGAGGTGCCACAGCCCAGAGGCCATGGTGGTGTGGTGGGCTAGGGGAGATTTTGGTTCGAGTGTTCAGAGGGGACACAGGGCCAGGCTGAGGCAGGACACCTGGCAGGTCAGAGGGAAGGTGTCTTATGAGAGTCCCATGAGGGGTTGGAGTAGGAGAGGGAGCTGAGGAGCTGGTGCCCCTATATTTGAAGGCAGAGGCTTCCTAGTTTGGGTAGAAGGTATTGAGAGGCTTGTGGATTGGGGCAGGTGGGCACAGGGCGGAGCCTCTGGGAAAGTGAAGGGAGGGCCCAGAGGTTGGGAGACTGGTGCCCAAGCTGCGGGTGGGCTTATGGGTAGAGCTGCAGCATTTCTGGGGGCATGGCTGAGGACAGAGGGGCCCAGTGTCCTTGCGCCAGCACCCTGGGGGCTGTGACCAGCCACAGAAGACTGCCCTTGAGTCCTGAGAGGCCAGCTCCAGACCCCTGAGCTCACCCTGACCCTCTGTGTGCTCTGCACTCGGGGGTCCCTGGATGGAGGGTGCTCATCCCCAGGGTGGGGTTGCCTCTTGCACAGCAGATTTGACTTCTCAGGAATGCTCTGGCCTTGATCCCTGACTGAGCCTTTCTGTCCCCCACAGGACACACAAGTAGACCTCTGGCAAGTTGTACATGACCAGCTGTGTGTGATGAGCAGTCACACCTCTCCTTGCAACAACCGGGTCTCTGACAGCATGCAGAAGGCCAGCATCCCACAAACCATGACAGCTGTGCCAGAAGCCAGCAGCCCCTGCAGGCTGGAGGCCAAGGCAGCTCCTCCTCCCATGCCTCCCAGGGGCATAGCTGGGGTGTACATGGAGGCCTCAGGCCAGGTCCAGAGTTTCTACACGGCCATGAGGCAGGGCCATCTGCCTGCGGGGCTGGGGCTAACTCTGTTGGAGGCCCAGGCGGCCACTGGAGGCCTCGTGGACCCTGTCCAGGGCCAGCTGTTCCCTGTGTCACAGGCTCTGCAGGAGGGCCTGGTGGGGCTGGAGCTGAGGGAGAAGCTGCTGGCTGCTGAGTGTGCAGTCACTGGCTACCCAGACCCCTATGGGGGTGAGAAGCTGGCCCTCTTCCAGGCCATTGGGAAGGAGGTCGTGGATAGGGCCCTGGGCTGGAGTTGGCTGGAGGCCCAGTTGGCCACAGGGGGCCTGGTGGACCCCACGCAGGGCGTGCGAGTGGACCCTGAGACAGCCTGCCAGCAGGGTCTCCTGGATCGGGAGACATGGCAGGGACTGTTGGAGCTTGAGCCCAACGCAAGTTCCCCGGGTTTCCTCGACCCCAACACTCTGGAGCGGCTGACATACCGTAAACTGCTGGAAAGGTGTGTGCAGGCCCCTGGCTTAGGGTTGGCCCTGCTACCCATCAGGGCCATATTCCACTCCCTGGGCGGGGCAGTGAGTGCTGCTGAGCTGCTAGAGGTAGGTGTCCTGGACAAGGAGACCATGCAGGGTCTGCAGGAGGGCAGGCTGGCTACGCAGGATGTGAGCAGGCGTGCCGAAGTGCGACGGTACCTGGAGGGGACTGGCAGCGTGGTGGGGGTTGTCCTGCTGCCTGAAGGCTGCAAGAAGAGTTTTTTCCAGGCCATCTCTGAGCATCTACTCCCAATGGGCACTGTACTCCCACTTCTGGAGGTTCAGGCCGCCACCTACACCCTGGTGGACCCAGCCACAGGCCGGCGGCTATGGGTGGATGAAGCAGTGAGGGTGGGCCTGGTTGGCCCTGAGCTCCACGAGCAGCTCCTTGTGGCGGAGCAGGCTGTGACAGGGTACTACGACCCCTTCAGCATCTCCCGGATTCCCCTCTTCCAGGCCATGAAGAAGGGACTGGTGGACACGCCACTGGCACTGCGACTCCTGGATGCGCAGCTGGCCACAGGTGGGTTAGTATGTCCCACCCGCAGGCTTCGGCTGCCCCTGGGGGCAGCCCTGCACTTTGGCTGCCTGGACAAGACCACTCAGCAGCTGCTCTCACAGGCCACTGGCTTCACAGACCCCAGCACGCACAGAAGCCTGCACTATGAGCAGCTGCTGGCCTGCTGTGTCACTGACCCCGAGACAGGGCTTGCCTTGCTGCCCCTCCCAGGGGGGCTTTGTGGAGAGACACCCCAGGGACCCCTGTTCATTGAGGACTGCACTCGGCAAACCTTGAGCGCAGCCATGACCACCATCTCTGTGGGAAAGGGCCGGGACCGGCCCGTGTCCCTCTGGGAGCTGCTCTTCTCTGAGGCAGTCCCTGTACAGCAGAGGGCAACACTAGCCCAGCAGCATCAGGAAGGTGCCCTGTCAGTGGAGGAGCTGGGCGCTGAGCTGAAATCTGTCATAGAGCAAGCTACAGCCACTGCCAGGGTCACCTTTGCTGGGCTGAGGGATTCCGTCACACCAGGAGAGCTACTGAGCGCCAAGATCATCAGCCAGGATGTGTATGAGCAGCTGGAACAAGGACAGACCACGGCCCGGGATGTGGGCAGCCTGGACTCAGTGCAGCACTACCTACAGGGCACGGGCTGCATCGCCGGCTTGCTGCTGCCCGGCTCCCAGGAGCGGCTCAGTGTGTACGAGGCCCGCGGCAGGGGGCTGCTCAGGCCTGGCACTGCCCTCATTCTTCTCGAGGCGCAGGCTGCCACTGGCTTCATCATGGACCCCAAGGAAAACAAGAGCCACTCTGTGGAAGAGGCACTGAGGGCCGGCATCATTGGGCCCGATGTGTACATGAAGCTGCTGTCGGCAGAGCGCGCCGTCACTGGCTACACTGACCCCTACACCGGGGAGCAGATCTCCCTCTTCCAGGCCATGCAGCGGGACCTCATCGTGCGGGACCACGGCATCCGCCTGCTGGAGGCCCAGATCGCCACGGGCGGGGTCATCGACCCTGTGCACAGCCACCGTGTGCCCGTGGACGTGGCCTACCAGCGTGGCTACTTCGACCAGACACTGAACTCCATCCTCTTGGACCCCAGTGATGACACCAAGGGCTTTTTTGACCCCAACACGCATGAGAACCTCACCTACCTGCAGCTGCTGGAGCGCTGTGTGCACGACCCCGTGACAGGCCTGTACCTGTTGCCGCTGTCCGGTGCGCAGCCCCAGCTTGTGGACGGCGCCACTCGGCAAGCCTTCCAGAACCTGCTGCTATCTGTGAAGTATGGGCGGCTCCAGGGGCAGAGGGTCTCTGCATGGGAGCTGGTCAACTCGGAGTACATCAGCGAGGCCCAGAGAAGGCAGTTGCTGCGACACTACCGGCAGGGCAGGGTCACACGGGAGCAGGTCAAGCAGCTGCTGGAGGCTGCCTCATGCAGGAGGGCGGACATCACTGTGCCCACACTGCGGGGCCATGTTACCGCCTATCAGCTCCTGGAGGCCCATGTTATCAACCAGCAGCTCCTAGACCAAGTGCTGGCGGGGACAGTCAGCCCCGAGGCCCTCCTCCGCCTGGACAGCGTTCGTAGGTCCCTACACGGCTCAGGTGCTGTGGCTGGGGTGCTGTTGCAGCCTTCGAACCAACAGCTCAGCCTCTACCAGGCCATGCAGCGCCAGCTGCTGGGCCCCCGTGTGGCCCTGGCTCTGCTGGAGGCTCAGGTGGCCTCTGGAGCCATTGTGGACCCTCATAGTCTGGAGACTCTCTCAGTGGATGAGGCTGTGCGCAGGGGCGTGGTAGGGCCAGAGCTATACCACAGGCTGAGGTGGGTTGAGGGCTCTGTCACTGGCTTCAGAGACCCCTTCTCTGGGAAGCAGGTGTCCTTGTTCCAGGCCATGAGGAAGGGCCTTGTCCCTTTGGAGCAAGCCACCCGCCTCCTAGAGGCCCAGGTGGCCACAGGAGGGGTCATTGACCCCACAGGCCACCTACATCTCCCCATGCCAGTGGCCATTGAGCATGGCTACATTGACCAACAGATAGAGGTGGCTGTGTCCAGGGCCTCCGGGACCTTCCCCACACTGGATGGGCGGGGACACACCAGCTACGTCCGGCTCCTAGAGCAATGTGCTCAGGATGAGGCCTCTGGCCTTTACTTCCTGCCCTTGCCAGAAAGTGCCCCCACTGTCCCCACTGACGAGCAAATTGAGGAGGTCCTCCGGGCCACGCCGGGCACAGCAGGCAGCATATCTCTCTGGGACCTGCTCAGCTCTCCCCACTTCACTGAAGAGCAGCGGAGGGGCTTTCTGGAGGATATTCGGGAGGGGAGGACCACCGCAGCCCAGCTGCTTGGAACTGTGCAAAAGTGGGTGCGGGGGGCCGAGCTCTTGGCCCAGACACACATCACAGTGCCTGGCCCATGGGGTGAGGTCCCTGCCACCTGGCTGCTGGACATGGGCATCATCACTCAGGAGACCCTGGAGGCACTGGCTCAGGGCACACAGTTGCCCGCGGAGGTGGCCCAGCAGCCAGAGGTGAAGGCTTGCCTGTGGGGCACAGGCTGCGTGGCTGGAGTGTTGCTGCAGCCCTCTGGGACCAAGGTCAGCATTGCCCAGGCCATGAAGGATGGCTTCCTGGCCGCAGGCCTGGGCCAGAGACTGCTGGAGGCCCAGGTAGCATCTGGATCCCTTGTTGACCCTCTGACCAGCCAGAGACTGTCAGTGGAGGAGGCAATCAAGGTCGGCCTGGTGGGCAGGGAGCTGAGTGAGCGGCTCCGGCAGGCCGAGAGGGCTGTGGCCGGATACACAGACCCCTACTCGGTGGGCCCCCTCTCTCTGTGGCAGGCTGTGGAGAAAGGGCTCGTGCCCCGGAGTGAGGGCTTTCCCCTCCTGCAGGTGCAGCTGGCCACAGGGGGTGTGGTGGACCCTGTGCACAGGGTGCACCTGTCCCAGGCAGTGGCTTGCAGGCTTGGCCTCCTGGACGAGCAAACAGGCCAGGCACTGACCACAACCAAGGCAGACAACAAGTTCTTCTTTGACCCCAACACGCAGGACAAGGTGACATATCAGCAGCTCAAGGAGCTCTGCATGCTGGATGCTGAGACTGGCCTGTTTCTGCTGCCACTCCCCCAGGACACAGTGCTACAAGTGGATGACCACACCATGGTGGCCTTGAGGGCCATGAAGGTGCCCGTCAGCATGGGGAGGTTTCAAGGGTGCAGCGTGTCACTCTGGGACCTGCTGTGCTCTGAGTATATCAGCCCTGACAAGCGGCAGGAGCTGGCGGCCCTGTGCCGGTCTGGGAGGGCGGCAGCAATGCGGCAGGTGGTCAGTGCGGTCACAGCCCTAGTGGAGGCTGCCGAGGGGCAGACCCTCCCGGCCACCTTCACAGGGCTCCGGAAGCAGGTGTCGGCCCAGGACTTGTTCAAGTCCCAGCTCATCACCAAGAAGACGCTGGAGGAACTGCAGCAAGGAAAGAGGACCGTGCAGGAGGTCATGCAGATGGACAGCGTGAAGTGGGCCCTGGAGGGGGGCAACTTCATCGCCGGGGTCCTCATCCAGGACACCAAGGAGAGGCTGAGCATCCCGGAGGCCCTGCGAAGGCATATCCTTCGGCCTGGCACAGCCCTGGTGCTGCTGGAGGCACAGGCGGCCACCGGCTTCATCATCGACCCTGTGCAGAACCGGAAGCTGACTGTGGAGCAGGCATTTGAGGCAGGGATGTTTGACAGAGAAACCTATGCAAAGCTGCTGTCAGCTGAGCGCGCCGTCACTGGCTACACCGACCCCTACACTGGGGAGCAGATCTCCCTCTTCCAGGCCATGCAGCAAGATCTCATCGTGCGGGACCACGGCATCCGCCTGCTAGAGGCCCAGATCGCCACGGGCGGGGTCATTGACCCAGTGCACAGCCACCGTGTGCCGGTGGACGTGGCCTACCAGCGTGGCTATTTCGATGAGGAGATGAACCGCATCCTGGTGGACCCGAGCGATGACACCAAGGGCTTCTTTGACCCCAACACGCACGAGAACCTCACCTACCTGCAGCTGCTGGAGCGCTGCGTGGAAGACCCTGACACGGGCCTGCACCTGCTACAAATTGTAAAGAAAGGAGAAACCTACATGTGCATCGACAAGGCCACCAAGAGTACTCTTCAGTCCAGAACCGTGGAGATGCACGTGGGGAGGTTTGCCCACCAGATAGTCTCTCTCTGGGACCTGCTGTCCTCACCTTATTTCACAGAGGAAAGGAGGCGCCAGCTCTTGCAGGACCACAGAGGCTGGGACAGGGGCCTGGAGGAATTGTCAGAAGTCATCACCACAACCATCCAGGAGGCAGAAGAGCAGAGCCAAGCCATCAAGGTGGCGGCCATCAGGGGGAGCACGACAGCCGCAGACTTGATCAGCACCGGAGTCCTAGACAAAAAGACCCTGGAGGTGCTCTGCAGGGGTCCCAGGGCTGGGGAGGCCCTCAGGCAGCTGGAGCATGTGAACATCTACCTGGAAGGCAGTGGCTACATCGCTGGGGTGACCGTGCCCTCTACCCAAGAGGTGGTGAGCTTCTACGAGGCCAGCAGGAGAGGGTTCATTCCCATAGCATTCGCAGCCCAGCTGCTGGAGGCACAGGCTGCCACTGGGTCCTTACTGGACCCCTGCACCCAACAGAGGCTGTCAGTGGATGAGGCTGTGGCTGCAGGGCTGGTGGGCGAAGAGCTACAAGAAAGGCTTTCAGTTGCCGAGAAGGCTGCCACAGGCTATCACGACTCAAATTCAGGAGACACGATCCCATTGTTCCAAGCCTTGAAAAGGAATCTGGTCAAGAAGGCAGATGCCCTGAGGCTGCTAGAGGTACAGCTGGCCACTGGAGGCATCATCGACCCGCGAGTACACCACCGACTCCCACTACAGATGGCCTACAGACGTGAGTGTCTACACCAGGATGTGTACATGCTTGTGGCTGACCAGAAGCACATGAAGAAAAGGTTTGTGGACCCCAACACACAGGAGAAGGTCACGTACCAAGAGTTGCAGGAGAGGTGCCAGAGACAGGAAAGCACAGGGTGGGCACTGTTCCCAGTGGTCAGGGACACAGAAGAGCTCCAGTACATCGATGAGGCCACAAGGAGAGCTCTCAAGGCAGAGCAGGTGCAAGTGACTCTGGGAAGGTACAGAGGACAAAAGATGACAGTCTGGGAGCTGCTCAACTCAGAATACGTGACAGAGGAAAAAAAGCTCGAGCTGGTCAGAATGTACAAAAGGAACACCACTCGAGCACTCCAGAAAGTCGTAGAGGTGATTTTAGAAATAATGAAGGAGCAGGAACAGAGGCAAAAGCAGCAGTGGTTTCGAGGCATAAGAAGGAATGTCACAGCATCGGAGCTCCTCAGTGCAGACATCCTCACAAAAGAGATGCTGGAAGGCCTACAGAAGGGCACACTCACAGCACAGGAGATTGGAAGAGAGGACAGAGTGAGGCACTACCTGCAGGGCACCAGCAGCATTGCGGGAGTCCTGGTGCCCTCCAAGGACGAGCCGGGCCGCCAGGAGAAGATGAGCATCTACCAGGCCATGTGGAAGGGGGTGCTGCGGCCTGGCACGGCCCTGGTGCTGCTGGAGGCACAGGCGGCCACAGGCTTCATCATCGACCCCGTGCGCAATCTACAGCTGTCCGTGGCGGAGGCCGTGGCCGCGGGCGTGGTGGGCGGTGAGATCCAGGAGAAGCTGCTGTCGGCTGAGCGTGCAGTCACTGGCTACACAGACCCCTACACCGGGGAGCAGATCTCCCTCTTCCAGGCCATGCAGCGGGACCTCATCATGCGGGACCATGGCATCCGCCTGCTGGAGGCCCAGATCGCCACGGGTGGGGTCATCGACCCCGTGCACAGCCACCGTGTGCCTGTGGATGTGGCCTACCAGCGTGGCTATTTTGACGAGGAGATGAACCGCGTCCTCGCGGACCCTAGTGATGACACCAAAGGCTTCTTCGACCCCAACACGCACGAGAACCTCACCTACATGCAGCTGCTGCGCCGCTGCGTGCACGACCCAGACTCCGGGCTCTACATGCTGCAGCTGGTGGACCGGGACTCTGCCTTGCACCAGCTGAGTGAGGAGCTGCGCACAGGTCTGCGCAATGCCAGCGTGATGCTGTGCTCTGGGGCCCTGCAAAGCCAGAGCGTCTCCGTGTGGGAACTCCTCTTCTACCGGGAGGTGCCTGAGAGCGTACGCCAGGACCTACTGGGCAGATACCGGGCAGGCATGCTGACTGTGCAGGAGGTTGGTGCCGCCCTCACCTCGCTGCTGGCCCCAGCCAAGGAGGGGAGCCCGCACATGGACACGCAGGGGACCCTGCGTGGGGCCACCATGGAGGTCAAGGTGGGCCGTCTCCGGGGCCGTGCAGTTCCCGTGTGGGACGTGCTGGCGTCCAGCTACGTGACCGGGGCTGCCCGGGAGGAGCTGCTGGCCCAGTTCAGTGCTGGGACATTGGCCTTGCCCGCGCTGACCGGCCGGCTAACCACCATCATCGAGGAGGCCGAGGAGACTGAGGAGGCCCTCGGGACCCGGCCAGGGCTGGAGGATGCCTCACTCCACCAGCTGAGGCCCTACACACCTGGGCATGCACTCGGTGACTCGGGGCGCTGCCAGGGCCAGACCGAGGCTGACACCGCCACCTGCCACCGCCAGGAGCAGGCCCTGCGGGCTGCCACCATGGAGGTGAGCTCAGGGCAGTTCCGGGGGCGGCCCGT
>CAUYON010122751.1:0-44526 GCA_963573935.1 Arctocebus calabarensis | reverse complement strand
TGAGACAGAGCCTCAAGCTGTCACCCTGGATAGAGTGCTGTGGCATCACAGCTCACAGCAACCTCCAATTCCTGGGCTCAAGTGAGTCTCCTGCCTCTGCCTCCCAAGTAGCTGGGACTACAGGCGCCTGCCACAACGCCCGACCATTTTTTGGTTGCAGACGTCATTGTTTGGCGGGCCTGGGCTGGATTCGAACCTGCCAGCTCAGGTGTATGTGACTGGCACCTTAGCCTGTTCAGCCATAGGCGCTGAGCCTCTTCTACCACTCTTGACTGGGTCTAGATCACATAAATTGAAATGTTGTACCACATGTTAAAATCTATTGTTTTCTTGCCTACAAATAAGAGATAAATGTAAATTTGAATAGTCTGAGAGTATTTTAAACAACTAAGGGGAATATCTCAACATTCCATTGAGAAAGACCTTATATATCTTAAGTAGCATTTATGTTTTTGAATATGCTTATGTTCCTTTGTGATAATGATTCTTAACATTTATGTAAACTGTCTTTTACTGAAATACTGTGGATATGGTATCTTTTCTGACTCAAACAAATGTAATATAATGCTTAATTCCCCAGAAAATGTTCATTAAATTCCTTCTGCCTGCCAGACAGCATTCAAGGAATGTTGAATGAATAAATAATTCAAAATTATTTTATAATAACAGTAGGGATTATTAATTTAATATTTATGACAATTCTGTAAGGTATGCTTTCCTTCCTTATCTCAATGATGAGAAAACTGAAATACAAAGAGTTCAAGTAACTAGTCTAACATTTGACGTATCAAAAATGAGACTTATACAAAGGACATTATAAGCCTAATAAATATTGCAGACATTGGCTAAATTGAAAAATATTAACTTAATGACATGGGCCTATTATATGTGTATATACAAAAGGGTGTATATAATAAAGAAAGAAAACGTAAAGACTGATAATATATGTAAACACTTACACCTAGCTTCAGAAACATGTTTTACCTTTTTTATTTTAACTTTTTATTGTGTAAAATCTGTCACATGTGCTAAACTAAAAAGAACAGCATAAGGAGCCCCCATGTAGCTATCATCCAGATTTTATCACCTGCCACCTAACAGGTTCTGGCCATTCTTATTTCATCTTTGTTCCACCCATTCTCCCATGTCTTCAGATGACTTTGAAGCAAATTTCAAACACCATGTCATGTGTATTTGTCTCATCATGCGTCTCCTAACAACACATAGTTATTGCCACAAAACATCTATCATGCCTAAAACAAATCTACAAACATTCCTTATCCTTTAGTATCAAATATTGTCACATGTTTTTGTGTATATGTGGAAATTTTTTGATACTTTGTTTAAATCGTTCTCTAAGTGGGAATCATACATGCTGGTTGCATACTACATTGCTTGTCTCTTTTTGTCCACGGGTAGAAAAACTTTTTTAATAAGTGTTTTTCTGATCCCAGAAAAACTCAGCAGTATATATGATAGGAGATCAGTTGCAAAAAGTTAAAACGACAAGAATATTTTGCTCCTAAGCATCTTTTATTTAGGAATCTAGCCCAGTCATGTTTAAATCAGTGAATTATGACAATTTTTTCTGCCCTTCTGAGTGGGCACCTAATGTTTTGAACCACTTGGGACTTCGCAGGCAGCCTTTTCCTTTTTCCTGTAGAAGTCTCTTGCTTTTCCCAAAATGGCCTTTCTTTGCCCCCTCATTCCTTTTCTCACCCCCTATTCCTTTCCCTGCCCCACCATTCCTTACCTCACCCCACCATTACTTTCCTTGTTCCTCCATTCCTTTCTTTGCCCTCATCCCTTTCCTCACCCTCCATTCCCCTCCTCACCCCCATCCCTTTCCTCACCCTCTATTCCCCTCATCACCCCCCATTCCCCTCTTCACCCCATCCCTTTCCTCACCCTCCATTCCCCTTCTCACCCCCATCCCTTTCCTCACCCCCCATTCTTTCCTCACCCTCTATTCTCCTCCTCACCCCCCATTCCCCTCCTCACCCCCATCCCTTTCCTCACCCCCATCCCTTTCCTCACCCTCTATTCCCCTCCTCACCCCCTATTCCTTTCCTCTGCTGTTGGAATCACAGCCCTGCAGTGATTGGCTTTCCCATGACTTTCCTGGCCTTTATTGAAGAAAGCTTAACAGTAGTTCTAAGAAAAGTAACTGGAAAGGCAAAATCTTCCCTTGATAGGATCCCAAAATTGGCCTGATGGAGATTCTGCCTCCCTAAATGATCTCTCCAAAGTTGGAAACTAATAGCAGATAACAAAAATGAGGAAAACATGCAGTTCAATTGCTATGAAAAAGACTTTTGAATTTAATTGCATAACAGATAAATTAACAGAAATTTTTCCTCTGTACCAACTAACTGCAACCCTGGTTACATAATAGTGTTTAAGCATTTTTTTTATATTGAACAGGTTTTTGGTAGTTCCCAGCTCCTTAACTTACAAGCTGGGTAAACTTCAATGATCTCATGTACAAAATGGGACTACTAGTAATATATAAATACTTAGGTTGATTTAACCAAAGGTGAAGGTTTTGGAAGATATGGAGAATTAAGAGGAAAAAAACAAACAACTATAAAACAAGGCTGAGAAAAGGCAAACAGCAAGGTGGCTCCAGGGATTTCAGTAGAAGGAACTAATGAAATGTCCCTTCAGGGCATGACCCCTGAGAAGCATCAGCTCTAACAGGAAAGTTTTAAGTCCCTGGCGAATGACACTGGCCAGGCCTGAGTTACAGTATCATCTCTTGACAAGGCTCCTCATTTGACAGCTCCTACCAAGACTAAATGCAGTGAGGAAGAGGGCATTTTGTTAAAGGGAAGGGTCGTCCCTTACCAGGAGAAAGAGGAATGATTTGGGAAACAAAACAAATGCCCTTCACAGTATCTCACGGTGTTTTAATAAGGACTAAAGAAGATATCACCTATAAAATTCACAGTATTTGGTATTTGGTAAAACTCAGTAAATGGGTGACCAGTATTACTGTTATATTATAAAGGAGAACATAAGGAACAACTCAGCCGTGATGCAGGCTAACCAAACATTAGTCATTCCTTCACTAGGAGAGGGTCTTGATGTTCTAACTAAATTCTCAGAATTGGCCAGGTTTGATGTACGCTGACTTGTTATCTATTAACTTTATGAGTCTTAACCTTTCTGGCCTGTTCCTCCTGGCACAAAATGGTGCCAATAATACCAAGTTATATCAGAAGACTGAGGTAGAGTGAGGTTTGTCATCAATTGTCAAGGGCTCAGAGAAAGAGGATTTTGATGCTAAACATCCCCAGTGGTATCAAAGGGAAGAATATACAACCATATTTTACATACTCTCAAAACTATATTTTATTTATAACTCTACCTCATTTCAAAAGGAGTTTGGCTGCTTGTATTTTATTGAAGCAGTGATGATTCAACTCTTAACTAATCAAATTAAGGATGTAGACTTGAGACATGGAATTCAGAGGTGAATAATAAGGCTTCATTTTTAATTCATCATTTAAGAAACATGTCTAACCCAAATAGGAAAATGAGCAAAGAGTATAAACATTGAATAAATAAAAATATGCAATAAGCACATGGAAAAAGTCTCAACATTGCTGATAATCAAAGAAATGCATACTTGATAACAGTGTTGATTTTCTCCCTAATTGGCAAGGATTTAAATAAATACTACCAATACCTACTGTTAGCCGAGGGTACAGAGAAACTGACCCCTCACACATGAGTAGGGGGAAGATAAACTGGCACAATAAGATGATATCTATCAAAATTAAATCATGAAATACCATTTGACCCAATAATGTCACTTGTAGTAATCTGCCTCACAGAAGCATTGATACATGTATACGGCTAAGGAAATATATGTATACACCAATATGCATTGTTTTTAATAGCAAAAAATTAAAAACAATCCAAATTCTGACAATGGAAGGATTGTTTAAAATTGTGATACAGGCTTAGTGCCTGTAGCTCACTGAGTAGGGCGCTGGCCACATGCACCAAAGCTGGTGGGTTTGAGCCCGACCTGGGCCTGCTAAATAACAATGATAACTGCAACCAAAAAAAAAAAAAAATGCCAGGCATTGTGGTAGGTGTCTGTAGTTCCAGCTACTTGGGAGCTGAGGCAAGAGAATCGCTTAAGTCCAAGAATTTGAGGTTGCTGTAAGCTGTGACTGCACAGCACTCTACCCAGGGCAACATAGTGAAACACTGTCTCAGAAAAAATAAATAAATAAAATAAAATAAAATAGTAATACACCTATACAATTAGAAATCTGTATGATGACCAAGGAAAGTTGTGTATTTATCTTCTGAGAGGAAACAATGTCAAAAATGCATCTTACAGTGCAAATACTAAGTTGTAGAAATTGGTAGTATGTGTTTATAGATATTTTAGAAGCACTAAAAAGCTCTTACTCAGGAATATGTTGACTTTTTGAGTTGCTATTGAGTGATCAAAACAAGGTTCCTGAGGTAATAAAAGAAGACAGAATTCCTCAGTCATGCAGGAAACTGTTAGGATAGAAAGCAACATTATGAATAATATAAAATAAACTAATTCTGCAAACCTGGTACTAACCAAGAGAACAATCAGGGCACACCAAGCTGTTAAGATGTGGGGGGAGACCTGGGATTCAATTTCATCTACCAGCTCTGTGACCCTGGACAGTCACTTCAGCCCTCCCCTCTCAGCTTCCTTTAGGAAAAGGACCAAGCTATAGCCAAGCTAACCACAGAAGCTAGTGGTTTATAATCTAGAAAGTCACAAAAGAGACAAGAACTTGAAATTATCTTACACAGGACTCAATAACCACAGAAGCTAGTGGTTTATAATCTAGAAAGTCACATGAGACAATAACTTGAAATTATCTTACACAGGACTCAGGGAGACTTTAGTGGAGTCTGTAAATTACTTTGAGGGGGGTCCATGAACTCAACTGAGAAGCAAATTGCATTTTATTGGTCTCTCTCACCTTTTTCTTCATGAGAGGGACCCACTTCCAATTCTCTTTGGAAGTGCTCTAAACTTTTTGTTCTTCCTAAACAAAATCTCTCTTTGATTACCCTGAATAAGAATAAATTACATTTTTACTTTTCCTATCCTTTGCCTGAAAATTAGCATTTCATTCAACTATGAAATGTAGACAATAAACTCTACTAATGCTAACAGATGCTTTTATATCATGTTGGCAGTTGTTGCTGATACCTTGAAGGACTATTTATACTCAGCACTATCTCACATCATCATAGCTATTAGGTTTATTGCTGGATCTTATTATTTAATGAGTTAATAAATAAGTGTCCATTATTCAAAATGGCATTGAATTATGTTGATATCTGCATGTCAATAGGTTTGATTATAATATTATGTATTTTATACATTTAAAAGCATTACACTGAGTAGAGGTCTGTATGTCTGTATACTTCAGAAGATTGCCAAGGAACTCTTGGCACAAAAGAAATTAGAAACCTCAATGATTTTTCTTCTTTGCTTTCTTGCTACAGAAGAAACTAGTGTCTAGTTTCTAGGGGAGGGACACAAACCTGAGAAAGGTAGTTATTCACTGGGATCAGGACAGGATAGGCACATAGAAAATCTTTTTTTTTTTTTTTTGCAGTTTTTGGCCGGGCTGGGTTTGAACCTGCCACCTCCGGCATATGGGGCTGGTGCCCTACTCCTTTGAGCCACATGCACCACCCGGCACATAGAAAATCTTAAGTCAGGAATTAAAAGGCACAGAAGGCATGGGTAGGCAGTAGTGATAACCTTGAGTTAGTCTGAGTGTTTAATTCCCTCTTTTCCCTGATAACTAACTTAATTAAGATTCGTCCCACTATTCGCTAGTCTCCATCACCTCATGAGGAAATTGCCCAAAGACAAGTTCACAAACATGGTAGAGGGTGGCAGATGTACAAAGTCCAAGGTTCTAGGATCTAAATTAGTGATTTCCGCACTAGATGTACATTAGAATTGCCTAGGGAGCTTTTAAAACCACCTCAAAGTGGGGAAGTAGGGCTTATGTGTGTTAGCCTAGGCAAGGCATGAGAGGGTCTTCTAGAGAGCTGAAAATATTTCATGTCTTGATCTGGTTTGTGGTTAAATGAGTGTATCCATACATAAAAATTCATTGAACTGTGTATTTAAGATTTGTGTGCTTATTCTTCAATTTAAACAAAGAAAAGCAATTCCCAGGCCCTACTATAAAGAGTCTAATTTAACTGATCTTGCATAGGACCCAAGAATCAGTATTTCTTCTTTCTTTTCTTTTTTTTTTTTTTTTTTTTTAGGCAGAGTCTCACTTTGTTGCCCTTGCCCTCAGTAGAGTACTGTGGCATCAGAGCTCACAGCAACCTCAAACTCTTGGGCTCCAGAGATTCTGTTGCCTCAGTCTCCCAAGTAGCTGGGACTTTAGGTATGCACCATATCACCTGGCTATTTTTAGAGATGCGGGTTCACTCTAGCTTGAACTCCTGGGCTCAAGCAGTCCACCCACCTAAGACTCCCAGAGTGCTAGGATTATGGGCATGAGCCACAGAGCCTACCCTAAGAATCAGTATTTCTTAAAAGCTCCTGCCCTCCATGCCCTACCCTAGTTGACTCTCATATGTATCCCAGGTAGAGGGAATCATTCACTCGGCCAAAAGTCCAAAAATACTCATTTGAGTGTTAGTAGCAAGGTAGGGAGAAAGATCATCTCTGTTCTCAAGACTTCTTATTAGGTGAAATAAAGTAATAATTACTGCTCCTGAGATATTAGCAGATAACTCAGGGGTCCTCCAGCTTCTGTTTCCATCCTTAGTACTTCCTGGGGAGCACGGGGAAAATATGGTTCCCAGGCTCCACCCCAGATATTCTGTCTCAGGTTTGGACTCAGTCCTAAGCCTACGGAATCTGCTTAAGGAAAAATGACTAGCAGAGGTCTGGCACATAGTTGGAGACCAGCAAATCTCTGCTGAATGTGTGAGTTCCTAGGCCCAGGGCTCCAAATGCAGTATCTAATTTAATAATAACAAACAACTCTATGAGGGCATGTACCAAAGAAAACTCAGCATACACAGAAGGAAACCACAGATCAAAAACATCAAACAGGGTGATGCCTCTGACTCAGTGGGTAGGGCACTGGCCCCATATACCAGGGTGGCGGGTTCAAACCCAGACCCGGCCAAACTGCAACAAAAAAATAGCTGGGCATTGTGGTGGGCGCCTGTAGTCCCCGCTACTCGGGAGGCTGAGGCAGAGAATCACCTAAGCCCAGGAGTTGGAGGTTGCTGTGAGCTGTGACGCCCCAGCATTCTACTGAGGGCTATAAAGTGAGACTCTGTCTCTATAAAAAAATAAAAAATTAAAATTAAAATTAAAAATTAAAAAAAAAATCAAACAACTTGTCCAATACTTAACAGCTAATCAATCAGGGAGTGGGGATTTAAGCACGCCGCTCTTTTGTTACCAATGAACAAAGCTCTGTACTGACACACTATGCCATATGTTTTCTACAATTTTACAATTCTACATGAATTTTACCAAGTCTGATTGTGCATGAGGAAATATAGTTTTGTTTTGTTCTCCCTTCTCCAGGAAAGTTAGTCTTGGGGGAAGAGAAGAGGGAGTGACCCAATTCATCTGCTTGTCACATGACATCCTGCTTTCTTTGGGCGGGAGCTGGCGGAATCCTAATTGAAGCTGACATTAACTGTAAGATGCTGAGAAAAATAATCTGGAAGCTCTTGTTTTGCTTGTGCAACTACCTTCAAATGCCTTTCAGTGAAAGGGAAGGTTTTCTCCCTTGCGCAGATCCTTCTCCTGGGTGGAGCCCTTGCAGGGCTGTGGCAGCTAACTGTTCTGTGTCTGTCAGCACAGCTTTCTGCTCAACTTCCAGTCCCTCAGGCTTCTCTGAAAGTTGAAATGTGCTTACTCCCACTCTGGCCCTTTCTTTATCCTGTTCAGCTACTGCATACACCACAGCTGCTCAGTTTTCAGTGTCCTCATTGCTCCAGCAGTGGAGGCAATTACAGCAGGGTCACAAGTGACTTGGCTGGGCCTCTTCATTATGTCTGATTAGGCTTCAACCTAATAAAGACTATTAGAAGGAGGGAGAATTCTCCTCCAGGATTCTTCACTCCCCAACTTGGCCATTAGTTCATCTCAGTGTGTTTACCCTCTCCAAATAGGCAGCTCTCTCATGGAAAAGAAGCAGGGCAGAAAGGAGAGGGCTCTGGGGACAAGAAACCGGGGCTTACATCACCACGAGTAGTAACCTTGTGCAAGTTACCTCACCTCTTGGTACTTTACTTCCTTCATCTTTGAAATGAGGAGGATAATGCCAGTACACATCAGATCATAAAGGTGAAATAACATTTTGCAAGTAGAACATGAAGCAAATTCTAGATGCATAATAAAATATACACACACACTTGTAATACTTGTATCAATAATACTATATACTTCAAATTTCATAGTAGCTACCTTTAAAAAAGTAAAAATAAGCAGATAAAATGAATAAAATGTTTTATTCAATATGTTCAAAATACTATTTACATAGTCAACATAAAAATTATTAAGAAATTTTACATTGTTGTTTTCTTAAAGTCTGAAATCTGGTATGTGCTTTACAGTTACACTTAACTCCAATTTGACTAGCTATATTTCAAGTGCTCAGGAGGCACATGAGGCCAGTGGCTTTAGAAGAGATAACTCAGCCTTCTCTCATCAACCCCCTTGATGAAAACTTTCCAATTCAGTATTTCCTCTTCAGGCCCCACTGCCAACTTTTGATTCTTTCATTGATTCAGGATGTGTTTATTAAGTGCCTACTGTGTGTCAGGCATTGGTTGAGTGTTGTATACATAATGGGAACATAATACTATGGGTTCAATTTTGTCACCCCCAAACTCATGCTGAAGTCCTAACTCTCAGTGACAGTATACTTGGAGATAGAGTTGTTGCAAAGGTAATCAGGTTAAAATGAGGCCCTTAGAGTAGGCTCCATCTCTTATGATGGTATCCTTATAAAAAGGGGAAGTTTGAACACAGATATAAGAAAACACTGTGTGAAGACTGAGGCAAAGATCAGGGTGATGTTTCCACAAGCCACGTCACACCAAAGATTGCTGCCAGGACATCAGAAGCTAGGGAAGAGGCAGAGAACACACCCTGCCCACACTTAGATCTCAGATTTCAGGCCTCGAGAAATACATTTCTATTGGTTAAGCCTCCCAGTTTGTAGTATGGCAGTGCTAGCAAATTCATACAGATCTATTGTCCCGTTTCAGAAGGAGGCCTCCACCTTCACAAACCGTAAAGAATCCTACTGCAAGTTTGTTGTCAAATAAGGGAGGAAAACAAAAGTAATTACAAGGTAATAGGGAACAAATGCAATACAGATATAAAAGAAGTAAATATACGATTATAAATTAGGCTAATCAGGTACAGTAACTACGAGTGCTATTAGAGAGGTAGAAAACACACTGTGAAAAGGAGGTCTTTCTTAGGAGACTTGGCAGGCTTTCTTCGGAGGAGCCATTAAGTCTTTATCTGAGGAGGCAGGGATCTGGAGAATTCCCAGGAAAGCCTCTGAGGTGGAAAAGCTCCCAACATAATCTAGAAACTGTCAGAAGGCCAGTGTGCTAGAGGCTGGCAGCCCGGGTAGGGGCAACTTGGAATGAGGGTGGGTGACAAGACGGGAGCCACGCAGCAGGACTCCAAGCCCATCGCCAACAGCGCGGCTCTAGGCTACGTGCTACAATGCAGCTGAGCAGGTGAGCAACACGGTGTGATATATGTTTTTAAAGGACCACTCTGTCTGCTGACAGCAGGATGGATGGAGGAGCTCCAGGGAGGCTCCCAGTTATGTCTTTCTGGTGGGAAATGAGGAGCAGCTAAGAAAACAAGTGAGTAGAAGAGGAGAATGGTTCCCCAGTCTGCCTCCTGTGGCGGCTGCCTGGTTGGATAAGGTTATTCACTGCCTAGAAGGGCCATGACCTCATGCCAGACCCTGCTAGGTTTCCTGGATTAGGGCGGGGGTTCCCAAACAGTGAAAGAGTCGTGCAAAGTCTATTGTCAAGAGAAGGACATAGACACAGCAAAGGAAACTGATTCTACCACTTTTCTCCCAGAGTACCTCCTCCGTCTTATTTGTCGCAATATTACTGTTTACTTTTAGTGCCAAACTGTAACCCCAAACATGAGCAAAGTCCAGATCTGGTGGGACTTTGTTAGGTTTTTCTGAGATCTTGGTTCTTCCACTCTATTGACTCCATTAGGTACCAGGTACAAGTGGTGCACCAAACAGGAGGAGGGCAATCTTTCCACGCTGTGATCTGTTAATTGATTGAACAGTTGTCAGATGGTCTGCAGAAAACTTACAAATTCGGCTAAAGTGGAAATGATCAACTGTAATAGCACTCAGACCCATCTATACCTGCGAAACTTAGATGGTACCTTTTAATGGGGTAAGCCAATTGCCAACAGTGCAGCTCTAGACCTTTACCCTTACAAATTCTGCTAAAGAGAAAATGATCAAGCATAATAACACTCAGACCTATCTATACCTGTAAAACTTAGATGATACGTTCAGGGGTGCTCTGGCTGGTGTTACTCACCTTATACAAGAGGAAGAAGACATCCTAAACAATCCCCAGCATTTGTCAATGATGGTAACTTTAATTTCAATATAGCAAATCCATCACCATTAGCACTAAGTCTAATGCAGGGTGGGCAGAAGAAAGAAAGCCTGCCAGGTAAAAGAAAGACCAAAGACAGGATCCTAATTGGGCATAAAATAGTGAACAAATAAAATGGTAGTAGATATAAATAGAACCCCAAAGGATACCAGCAAATTTCCTTAGGTATTATTAAGTCATATATGAGCAGTAAGGAGACTCAAACAAAACTCAAATTTACAATCATATAAACATAGCACAGACAAGCTTCTCACAGCTACAATTTACCAAGAGAGACTGGTGAAATAGATTCAGAGAAAAGGGAAGGAATATTCTCAGAGAGTAAAGAATTAAGTTACCTTTTATCAGGCAGGAGAAATGCCCCTATACAACTAACCACTGTATTGTAATATCCTGTCTTATTTTCTGCAGCACAGGTGTAATTATCTAAAATTTTCTTCTTTGCTTAATGTTCTTGTTCATTGCCTTTTCTCTCCACTAAAATGAGAGCTCAAAGACCTTGTTTGAGTCATTCATTGCTGTGGCCCCAGTAGCTCACATGTTGCTGACATGGACTACCTGGTACCCAATACCTGGATGGAAGTCACAATTAAGTCCCGTAGCATCATAACCTGCTGTTGCCTAACTATAAATTCCCTGCATTTCCAGGAATTCACTTATGGACACCCTATTCCAGATGAAGGAGCTTGCAGAGCGACATGCTTTGCTACAAAGACAGGTCAACTGGATTGAACATGGTGTGTTATACACCAACTGTCTCATTGGGAGTCTTTACTCATCTTTCAAAATTACACCTTTGCAACTAAGGGAAAACACAACCAGACTTTTCATCTCAGCCTGATATGCCTGTTTGTCATCTTGAAGTAACACATTAAATGACCTTTGCTGGTCTCCTGTGGCTGTGTTACATTACCTCGGAGCCACTGGTTCCAATCTATTTTAGAGCCCTGTGATTCATTCTAACTCCCACCCTAGGGTGTGCCACTTTTAAGATTTCTCTTTTCAACTTGCCCCATTAATCCCATTGAAGAAAAAATTGGCATTAGAATTCAGTGTTAACTTCCTGGTGGGATAGGCCAAAGGTCAGCCACATTTCAGGACTGTAGAAAGATGTTCCCAGAAGCTTTCTCAAATCCACACAATGCGTCCCCCAATGTGAGCTCTAGTGCCAGTTTCCTAAACTGAAAGTTTACAAAAAAAAAAAAAACCCCACTGAATTTTTCCTAGGTTAACTACAAGATCATTCTCCATTTCTATCAACAGTTCCCTCCTTGGATGAAGTGACTTTTGGTAGAAAAGATTTTGGAGTTCCTTTAGCCGTTTAATACATGCTGTCTTAATACTTGGTAATAATTCTGTCCAAACCTTAGACGCTTTTAATAAAATGTTTATTATATAATGATGCTTATCTCAGTAAAAAGATGCGTATGAACGGAATTATGACACAATAATGGGGGTAGAAGAGAACATGGATCCTGGGCCAGGAGGTCTCAGGGCAGATCCCATTTACTGTCAGTGCTGAGCAAATGACTTCACCTCTCTGGGCTTCAACTTCCTCATTCCAAGAAATAAGGCTAATGGTGATACCTACTAAATAGGATCATTTTGTGAATTAAATGAGCTAGTCATACAAAGCACTTAACAACAGAACTCTGCTCTCCAGAATGGTAGCCACTAACCATTTGTAGCTGCTTTAAATTAATTAAAATTATATACAACTTTAATTCCTCATTTGCACTAGTGTTCCATAGTCATATGTGACTTGTATATGCCATATTGAACAACACAGATACAATATTTCCATCACTGCAGAGAGTTCTCTTGGACAGAGGTTGCCAGAAAAGTCTTAGAAATCATCTCCATGACGCTAGTGTTTCCTTTGCTTCCATCCAGTCAGTAAACCCATACTCTAAAGTCCATACACTTCATGTTTGTCCCCTTCTCTCTGTCTCCATCATCATTAATCCATGGATTCCTTGATATTACTGTTCCACTGGGCTTCCTACTGTCTGCTCCTCTGTAGGCCCTCCAGAGCTCCCGCAAGCTGAGCCCCCTCTCAGCACCTTTGTTTCTCCTCTGGCAGGCTCAGCCTCTAGCACTATGACTGGCCACTGTGGCCTTCATACTCCTTGAAGGCAGAAACCATATTTTATTTATTTTTATGATTCCCACAGTCTTTGGCATTGAAATAGGCAGTCAAATGTTTGCATGAATGAATGAATCTCTGGATAAGTAAAACATCCTCTGCCAAGGAATAGGAGGCTATATCTAGTTCTTGGTTGTTTTGCAAGGTGGGCTTCTCTGAACTTCATCAGTGCCCAGAGGCAGTGCCCACAGGTGTGAGCCTGCAGGTGCCTGTTGTGAAATCACGTGGCAAACAGGGAATCTTTTCCGAGCATCACTTCACCCTCAGGTTGTTTGAAGAGACTCCCAGTGGTCACAGGTTTCCCTGTTTCAATAGCAGTTTTCCTATCCACATTCTATCATACTTGCCCTTTAAGTGGGCAGGCTCATCCTGTATCCCACTCCCCACAACACTAGCAATAATGACCATCTCCTGAAATAGCTGCTCTTTCTCTTTCTTAGAACAGTAATGTGGGTGAGGTTGCCCTTCCTAGGATCCAACTCAGAGTTTCTATTTTGGACTGAATGTTTGCATTTTCCCTCCCCTCAAGAGTCATACCTTGAAATTCCACACCCTGGTGTGATGCTATTAGGAGGCAGAGATTTGGGGAGATAATTAGGTCATAAAGGTGGAGTCATCAGGAATGTAATTACTCCTTTAAAGGAGACTCCAGAGAGCAATGCGCATTATCACTTTTTCCACCACATGAGGATACAAGTAGAAGTTGGTCGTCTGAAACCCCAAAAAGGGCCCTCCCAAGAACCCAGCCCTGCTGGCATCCACATCTCAGACTGCCAACCTGCAGAGCTGAGAGAAGTAAAGTTCCGTTTATAAGCCAATGAGTTGTGCATTTTGTTGTAGCAGCCCAAGCTAGCTGAGACAGTTCCCCTGCTGCCTCTTACAATTAACTGTGGGCACTGGGGACTTAGTTAAAAATTCTGTGCTCAGTTTTCCTAGTCATAAACTAAGGATAATGATGGTACATCCTGCACAGAGTCACTGGGGGATTGAAGGAGACAAACCATGCCAAATGCAAGCCCGTGTTGGTACTTGGAGTCCTGCTTTAAGGCCTCTGATGAGTCAGAGGATTAGGACCCCAATTCCTACCTTTAAAATGCGGGAATCAGCTGGGCACGGTGGCTTGCACCTGAGATCCTAGCATTCTGTGAGGCTGAAACAGGCAGATTGCTTTAGCTCAGGAGTTCGAAACCAGCCTAAGCAAGAGTGAGACCCTGTCTCTACTAAAAAAATAGAAACATTAACCAGGCATTGTGGCAGGTGCCTATAGTCCCAGCTACTTGGGAGGCTGAGGCAAAGAACATCACGTAAGCCCAAGAGTCTGAGGTTGCTGTGAGCCTTGATGACGCCAGGGCACTCAATTCCAGGGTGACAGAGAGAGACTCTATCTCAAAATAAATACATAATAAAATAATAAAATAAAATAGTGGAAAAGATGTAGGCATCATCCCTAATAGAATGACTGCTACTAGGGATTAAGTTGTAATAATTATAATATGGGAATTCAGATTTACTTAAGAAACATTTATGATGCACCACACATGATGCTTCATGTCAAACCTGCATAATCTAACTTAACCCCCTGAGTAATCTAAGAGAGAGAGCAACCAAGATGAAAACCACAGTGCCTTTTTAGAACCTCCAACATCACAAAGCATCACTTCTGCTGAAGAATTCCACTCCTTAGAAGCATGTCAGCAAGTCCAGTCCCTACTTAAGGGAAAAAGAATTTGGTTTCACCTCTTAAGGAAAGACAGCCAAAAGCTTTATTGACATATATTTTTGGTTTTATTCTTTTATTTCAAAATATTGTTATATGGATACCTTTTATGCTGCTTAAATTTATACCCGGTACTCAATAGGTAGGATTTTTTACCCATCCTGTCCTCTTCCTTCTCCCTTCTTTATTTCCTATGACTTTTACATTTCTTTGTGCCTACATATTCCCATTGATTAGCTCCCATTATTCCAGACTACTTGTGTTTGTTTTTCCATTTATGAGATACTTCATTTAAGATAATGATCACCAGTTCATCTGAGTTACTGCAAAAGACATTATCTCATTCTTTGTTAAAATTGAGTAGTACTTTGCAATTATGAATTGTGCTGAACTAAACATTCAAATGCAGACATCTTTTTGACAAAATGACTTTTTTCCTTTTGGTAGATACACAGTAGTGGGATTGCTGGGTTGAATGGTAAGTCTGTCTACATTTATTTCTTAGATAAATCTCCATACTGTTTTCCATCAAAGTTGTCCTAATTTGCAGTCCTACCAACAGTGTATAAGCATTCCTTTCTTTCTGCATCCACACCAGCTTCTATAGTGCAAGGCTGGCACCCAGACCTCTTAGGAGGGGAGGCTGAGGGAGGTGTAATGAGGTTGGCTTTGCAAGTGTTGAAAATGTTGCAAACTGGAGTCAGCTGCGTGGGAGGAAAGTCTTGCACAGGGTGTGCAGAAAGCAAACAGGAAGGGACAGTACTTCTCCTTCTTCTACCCTGTAGCTTCCCCATAGCTCTCCCTAGGGGCAGAGCCCAGCAGAAGCATGTGGAGCCAAGTCCTATCATCACATCTGCAAATAGAGTAGGATGATGGGTTTGTAACCAAGAGACAGTCACTTAATTACTGGCCCAATTCTCCTCTTTGGCTGTTAAACAGTCAAACCTGCCCTTCTATGCATGTTTGAGTTACCATAGCAACGAAACAACTGTTTCCACCTCACAGGATTCAACTATCCTTTACACTGATGAAAAATTTCTCCCTCTCCCTAAAATGAGGGGATGCAATCATCATACTCATCTCTAGGTTCTGATAATTCCTTAAAATTCATCAAAATAGCTTCTGGATTTTCTGTAAAGATGAAGTTGTTAAGTTTAACCTTCAAAAAACTTGCATAAAATAATGAGTTGAAGGAAATATTTAAACTAATGCTCGGGAGACTAGCAGATCTCAGAGTTATAAAACAGAAAGACAACATTCTGTAAGTAACTTCTAGGAATAACAGGGAGAAGAGACATTCCCACTTTCACACTTGACTCCTAGACCCTTTGATTCTGGTGCCAGAAAAGATAGCACCAGCACCATAATTATTCTAACTGAAATCATCCACTCCATCCTGCAAGATAGAGCCCCCCCTTTTTTTTGAATGCTGACTCCTAACTGGAAACACCATTGAGTAAATCACTTTGCCTTTAGGCTAGGTCAGTTCCTTCCAGATGATGGGGTAAGACTTTTCATTCTACAGACAGAAGCCCATTTCTGTACTTCTTTGCTGTGAAATCAGTTTCTCAATCACACAAAGCTCTATGCTGAATCCTCTGTTGGCAAGCCAGGCAATCTGTGAGTCCACAGAAGTTAGTGTGGACAGAGGCTCTATAGGCCAGGAAGGCAAGTCCATATCCAAGGTATGACAATGAGGACTAATTTCTGTCCCCTTCTTGATGGAAGGGGTCTAATGTAAACAGCCGGCCACCAAGTGACTGGCTGCTCACCCAGAACCTGATGAGGTTCTCACCCATATGAGGGACTCAGCAGTGATCACTGAAGTTGCCCAATTAGGCACTCAGCAGTGGAATGAAGTGGGCCAGGTCTGGCATGGGGGAATCCATCAGCTACGTGCAGCTTCTCTCCCTACCACCATGGCCACTCTGTACAAGTGTTGCAGTGGCCAAGGGAGAGACTGGCACTGACAGAACATGCTGTCTGTCTACCTGACTCACAACATCCTCTGTCACTACAGTTGCCCTTTGTTGGGCCTTCACACAAAACACAAATGAAATGCATTAGAACTGATGAATGTAAACGTATCAGGTCTGGTGATAAATGGCAAATGAAGAAACTCAAAAATTCTTTTTTCAGCTCATCCTGGTGGTACAAATGGAAGATATGAAATTTAATATATTTTCCCGTTCATTCATCAAATATGTATTGGGAATCTGCTCTGTCCCCAGCATGGTGCTGGGTCTTGGGGATACAACTGATAAGCATGACAGACAGTGCCTCTGTCCTTGTTATATGTCACTGACAACCCCGGGTAAGGGATAGAAAATTCAAAAGTAAACACATAGATACAAAAAATAAGCATGGTTTGCCAGAAGGACCATGAAGGAAATGGACAGAGAGTTATGACAAAGAGTAGTGGGTGGGGGCATTGAGCACTTTGGAGAAAATAAATGGTCAGGAGGATCCCTTGCAGGAAGGGGACCAGTGATAGGAACTGAGGCCTGAAGGAGAGGTGGGACCTAGGATAGGAGTAGGGAGGGACTGGCATTCCTGGCCAGAGGGAAGAAAAATTGTAGGGATTCTAGAATGGGGAAAAACTTGACGTCCAAGAAATAGGAAAAAAAAATCAAGAAAAAAAAACAAAAGATCAGAGAGAGAGAATGACTCACAATTAGAGATGATATTAGAGACATTAGTAGAAACCAACTGTCTACTGAGAAGCCATGATTATTCCATTAAAAAATGAGAAGAGATACAGATTATTTTTTAAAGTATAGATATAACATAACCTTCTTTACACAATAAAGATGTCAATTCTCCCTAAATCTATAAATCCAATATAAACCTACATATTAACCAACATACTATTTTGGTTCAATATAAACCAACATATTATTTGGCTAAAAAAAAAAAAAAAAAACCTTATGTGTATGTGTAACAGGGACAAACATTGTCAAAGCAGGCAGAGCAGGTAGAATAAGTTTTATCCCCTGGGCCAAGAAATATTTTTATCTCCTGAGTCAATTCTGGTCAAGTACCAGTTGTGGGTTGCAGTTTTGAGGCTCAATGGGAAAGTGTGGATGAGTGATGTCTGCTGCAGTGTAGGGGAAAAACATAGTGGTTAAGTGTGCCAGATATTTGTCTTCTCTGGATCAAATGGTTCCTTTCACCTCAGCGATTCTTATCCTTCGTTACACATTACCTTAGCAGTGGGGTAAAAATGCAGGGACTGGCACCCTATCCCCTTGAAATTTTAAAGCAAAGCCGTGGGGTGAGTTCTGAGTAGCTATATATATTTTTTACAAACTCTGGAGGCAATTCTGATGTAGACCAGCTTCATATCATCGTCTGTATTTTAAAAGGTTTTTCTAAAGACTGGTGGCATTGAAAATTTCAGATGATGGATGCTAAGTGACAGCTAGTGTTTACACAAGAAAATCACATGCATCTGGAGTTACAAATGCATTTTATAGGAGAAGACCACTTTATCAGAAGGTTCACATACTGCCATTCATTTACTGTCTTAACCCCAAGAGAGGAAGTGCCATTACTGACTTGGAAGAACTATTTCTTAATAGGCCTCATTTTTAGAGCAATTTTAGAATTCAATTTAGAATTGGCCAGGAAGTACAGAGATTTCCTATATTCCCCTTGCCCCCACCCACGCATACAGCCTCCCACACTATCAAGATGCCCCCCACTGACACATCATTATCCCCTAAAGTCATTAGTTTACATTAGGGGTCACACACTGGTGTTGTGCATTCTCTGGGTTTGACCAAATTTGTAATGATGTATATCCTACAGGGCAGTACCCTAGAAAATTCTCTGTGTTCCACTACTTTATCCCTCCCTTCCCACAACCTCTGCCAACCACTGATTTTTTAATCTCTGTGGTTTTGTCCTTCCCAGAGTATCATACATATAGTTGGAATGATATAGGATCTAACCTTTTCAGACTGACTTTTTTCACTCAATAATGGTCATTCCAGGTTCCTCTGTGTTTTTTCAAAGCTTGATGCACATGTCTCTTTCACGGTGCTTAATATCCCATTGTCTGGTTGTACCTCAATTTATTCCATTCATTTACTGAGGGATGTCTTGTTTGTTTAGGCAATTGAAAATAAAGCTGCTATGCACATCCACGTGCAGGTTTTTGTGTGGAAGTAAGTTTTGACTCCTTTGGGTGAATACCACAAAATGGAAAGAATAATTGTCAAGGTGCGTTTTCCTCTGTGTGCAGGTGAACGTACCCTTATGAGATTCTATGAGTAGGCAGCGGGCTTCTCCTTCTCACCCCTTCAGGTCCGTGTAGTAATCCAGCCCAACCATTAATTTAGATTTCTGGGCTACAGCCCTAAAACCCAAGACTAGATGAGGTTGGTAGGTACCAAGCAGAATTTAGTGAGTGGAAGTCTGCCTCCCACTAAGGTGCAGTGAACAGAGGACAGCCCAGGTGCTTCTTTTCAATTTATTCAGAGATAAGAATGGAACTTCTGGTGAAACTTATTAAAGGTAGAGTATCAATGTCTTTATATAGTGATCAAGAAAATGCCATGAAGGCTATCTGTAACAGTACGATCAAAATATTTCTGAATGTATATGAATCGTGCCCTAGGATTGCCCCAATGTACATAATTATGATTCAATAAAATTATTAAAAAAAAAAAGAATTGTCTCCCTATCGGCATTCATCTTTTGTTCATTTTTTCATTTATATTTTTTGAGTTCCTACTCTGGGCACTTATTCCTACACATATTTTACAGACCAAGACAATTACGCTTTAGAACATTTGTATAATGATAGCTAAATTTCACACTTGCAAAATTACAAAAAGCTGTGTAAAGATTGCAGGGTCTTTGAAGCCATCTTTGGTTCCACTTACTTGTCATTATTTAATCAGAACAGAACCTCGTTGGGACACATATGGCATAAATAGTTCAAAAGATATTTGGATGTCTTCATGACAGAGGGTTTTCTTACATTTCAACCCTCAAAATGTTGCATTTTATTTTTTCACAGCTATGCACGTTTTTGGAAATGCTATGTTGTTTTCTTTAAACCAGAAATTAGCCATTTTTTTTTTCTTTTTGTGTGGGGAATTTTTCTTTTGTATGGAATGCTTCTGGTTTGCAGTCAAAGCAATGTGCATGTTTTTAAGAGTTCCATCACACAAGAGAGAACTTGTCTCTTCTACCGATTTGAATGGACTTGAATGTCAAAAGAACGGGTCCGTGCACAACCTGGAAATCTCAAAACATGGAGTGACATGAAAGTTCCGCTTGTCCCCTCAGATGTTTGCTGGAGAGGCTCAGCTGGAAGAGGAGGGAATATTCAAACTCACCTAAGTTCCTATTGAGCTGTCCTGCTTTTTAAAGGGTAAGTGAAGCTCCGTTGATTTCATTCCATAAGGGACTTCATTACCCCCACCTTACAGCATCTCCATTCATGACCATAAATTATTCTGAATTTTAATTTCAGGTTTGGGGTTTGATATCGTCTAATACTAAAATAAATATTTTCCCTCCCCTAAAAAGTTTCTTTTGGGTACTCTTTGGAGACTTATGAATTACACATGTAAAACTGAAACAGGTGAGATAAGGTCCTTAATACCCCAGGAGAATTTTTGGCTACTTTGAGATTTTACTATAAGGAACTAATTTCTTTTGCATTTGGTATCACTGAAATGAAAATGTATACAAAAAACTGATGTCATGGAGCTAAACCAACATTTGTTCATAGGAAGAAAAGTATTTTTTTACTTCCTTTCTTTCAATCTTTTTTATCTTCCTCTTATGAACCAATGATGGGCTCTTAAATAGATACACTTAAAACCGCACGTGGGGCCTTTATAAAATGCTGTCAGCCATACTAAAATGCTGGCCCCTATTTGAAGATAATAAGCCCTCTCTCTATTCAATTAGAAGCTGAATTTTGCCCTGATGTTACATTTTATATTGATTATCAATTAACTTATAAGTTGCTGTTAAGCTTAAGGACTTTTTACACATAGGGAATACAGCACGCACTAAATTTTTTTAAACAGAAGCTTCCCCGAGGGCAACATTTCATTTCAGTTACAATATATCATGTGAGCCTCTTATGGCATCTTTAGTTTGTGGAAAAGTATATTCAATATAATTTGTATAACTTTATTCCACTATAATGTTTCCTCTCAGTGTTTAAAGTGCTGTTCTTGATAGCCAGGCATTTAATGTGGAATATCATGTAATCGTTGAGGAATCAAAGCTTATAGAAAAGGAATTCATTGTGGGTTCTAAGTTGAGAGATGATGTACTTTTACCACTGGCTGGTTTTATGACTTTTTTTCAAATCAATTAATTGCACAGGTCAATCAATTAATTGCAATTAATATTATTTCAGTATAAGGCAATATTATTCCATGTTCAAAAACTCAAGACTTTCTTTAGGATCATAGCCACTTTTCCAGACTCTCACTGATGCCCTCCCTGATTTTAAGCCATAGTGCCTAATGTTTTTGATGTTTTAGCTTATGGAGGACTTTGAACTCATGGTGTAAAATTAATGTTAACTCTATTGGGGAACACTTTTCATTTACTGGTGTGTCACTCAATAGCAATAGAAATAATAAAGTGATAACCAGGCATAGTGGCTTTTGCTTGCAGTCCCAGCTACTTGGGAGGCTGATGTAGGAGGATCACTTAAGTCCAGAGTTCAAGGCCACTCTGGGCAATATAGCAAAACTGTATCTCACACAAACAAGGAAGCCAAACAAAACTGATGAATAATTAAAACTTTTGAGTGCTTACCATGTAAATGCAGTGTTTTTCCTAAATGTATCATTTTATTTGAGACTCCCAACTTTCTATAAAACAGAGCATGCAAACAACTTATCAAAGTTACACTGCTATTAAGTCATGAAGCATAGCTATGCATTTGCAAATTTTAAAGTGAAGTAATTTATTATTTTCAAAAAGGATTTGATGCAGCTTACCATAAAGCATCACCAGCTAAGACAGTTAACAGTAAGGTAAAACAAGGTGTCCAATATATAGAAAAATGAAAGCGAGACTATTATAATTAAAACCTAAAACCTGTTTACTACAATAGAACAGTAAATTTAGAAAAGCTTCTCACAGAAAGGAAAAGGTAATGGGTATGTGGGAAATAGGTGTGTACGTATTCCTCAGTAGAGACAAATGTCCAACTGTTCTAATGCTGAATTCCAGCAATGGTGTCTTGTGTCTTTCCTTCTCTCCTCTGTTCATTCCTCCAATAGCTCTTTAATGAAAGCCTTCTATGGCCCTAGTAGTATGCTAGTCACTTGGACTCCATGTCCAGTGAAATAGTTCCCTGCCTGCATGGAGACCAAAGTAGAAGAGGAAATAGCCATTAATGCTTTCCTTCATTTGTGATCACTGTGTGGAAAGGAGCACCCTTCTAGAAGAGCACATCACAAAAGGACGTGACCTAGATTTGAAGTTCAGGAGAGCGTCCCCCAAGAAGTGATGATGCTAGACCTGATGGCTCAAGCAGAAGTTACCTGGGTCTGCACTGGCATCACCCGGGAGCTTTTCTGGAGATAATGGAATCTGAGGCTCCAGTCTGGACCTACTGAATTGGAATCTGCATTTTAGCAAGATTCTTAGTTAATTTCTTTGAACACTGAAGTTTGCGAGACATTGATCTAGGAAGGGGTGAGATGGGACAAAGGTAGCAATATGTTCACAGGCTCTGGGACGGGAAGAAGTATCCAGGGACTGAAATACCAGCAAGGTGGCTGGAGTTGAGAAAAGGAAGGGGGGAAAGTGGCATGAGAAGGTAACTGAGATCTATGCATACTAGGGACACTTCTGCAGAACTGCGGACCTGACAGTTGGGAGGCTGTTTGATAATGAGGAAGAGCATCAACAGATTTTATTTGGAAAACTTCACTCTTGCAGGGTGGAGACTAGAGAGTATTCACCGTAGAAAGGGAGGGCCACCTAGGTGATTATTCTGTGTCTAGATGAAAGATGGCAGTGTGGTGTAGCAATATTTGAGAGATACCCAAGAGTTTGCATTTATGTGCCAGTGAAGGAGATGCCAGTGATGGGCCTAGGACTATTTCAGCATTTCAAACGTGACCTTTCTGAGTGTTTGAGGCTGCCCAAACAGGAAATCCCCAGCCATCAGACTTGGAGGAACAAATAAACAATCAAGTCATAGATATGTTGAATTTTAGGTTCCCTTGAGGCAGTGGAAGTATCAAAGAGATTGTTAGAAAAGTGGGTTAAGACTAATATAAATTTGGGAGCGAGATTAAGTGACATTTTGGGCAACTAATTTAGGGTTTAATGCAAAAAACATTTTTCATAGTACCATCTTTTGTATTGAATTCCAATGACACTTGGTAATTTAATGAAAATTTTTTTTTTTGAGACAGTGCCTCAAACTGTCACCCTGAATAGAGTGCAGTGACATCACAGCTCATAGCAACCTCCAATTCCTGGGCTCAAGTGATTCTCCTGCCTCCGCCTCCCAAATAGCTGGGACTACAGGCGCCCGCCACAACGCCTGCCCATTTTTTGGTTGCAGCCATCATTGTTGTTTGGTGGGCCTGGGTTGGATTTGAACCCGCAAGCTCAGGTGTACGTGGCTGGTGCCCTAGCCCATTGAGCCACAGGCACGGAGCCGATACAGAAAGTATTTTTATAGTGTGCCAAACTACTATAGTTCAACTCCACTACTGTCTATCACTTGAAGTAGATCTGAAATAGAGGTTAGAGACTGAGAGAAATGGATAGTCAACATTTTTTTTTTCAGTCTTTCTCCAATGTTGATTTTCTTGACCATGGTGTGGCAGAAGTTAGATATAATTCATTTAAAAACTGAATTCCATGTGCCTCAAGCATGGCTACTATATGTTGCAAATTGTCTAGCTACAATAATATTTGAATTGCTGTTTATTGTAGTTAGAGATGTGTATTTTAGCTATTAGTTTGCAGGTGGCAAAGCTGATATTCTAGTATAAAAATTAATAAGCCTGAGTGGCCTTTTCACTCAAGCATGGTGTCATCCTACCTCGATGCAGAGAAGGGCTGCAGAATTGCATCTAAGTTCTGCTAAAATATCTTTGATTCTGGTCGAATAAATGAGTAAAGATATGTCTGCACATCCACAGTGTGGAAGATAAAATTTTACTAGAAAATTTAAGATTTTTATCAATCCACTATATTAGCCATGAACTGTAAATGTGGCTCTGATAGAACAAGTCCACCAGGGCAAATATACTATTCAAGAGGTTGAATATTGGGTGGAGGGAGGAGCTGGAATCAGGAATAATTGTAGGAATATTTAACAACCAGTATGGTATGAGCCCAAACCAATAAAAGACACTAGTCATATTGGTGAAGGTATGTCCTGGAGAACCCACTACTACGAAAGGCATTGTTTGAATTAGCTTTGATAGGGATATTTGGGGAACAAGTTACCAGGAGCAAAAGAGCAGGATGGGGTTGGGTAAGAACACTGGTTAATGGTTAGTGATGAATGATGATGGATGGCGATGTTTCATTCTTTCTCTAATCATCATGGCTGTTCTATTATGTACTGGCTGAATATTAGCCCCGCTAGAATTATACATTGGAACAATAAGAAATGATAAAGCCAGCAGTCTTTCATTAGGGCATGGTATGTTTTGCTACTATTTTTTTACAGCAATTATAACCAATAGGATCATCTGCTTTTTAAGGTCATGCATAATAAACGATGGAATCAGTGATAGAAGAAAGGACTCGTCATCGTCGTCATTCTCTTTCATAGGAGGATAATCATACCATGCCTTGTAGTAGAATTATTCATTCCCAAGTAAGAAAGGAGAGGAAAGAGTGAAATACAGACCAGTGTACACCATTATAATTGGAACATGATCCACCAAATGGCTGTTCCAACCTCCTTTGATTCTGGGAAGAGTTTTATGATAAAGGCCGTGGGATGGCGTTCAGTGGGAAATCTTAGCTGAGATTATATTACTTGGAGGGTGAGGTAGCCCTGCTTGAAATGGTTCTGCTATAGACTGTTTACTTTCC
Organism: Arctocebus calabarensis; assembly: GCA_963573935.1. Lineage (NCBI taxonomy): Eukaryota > Metazoa > Chordata > Mammalia > Primates > Lorisidae > Arctocebus > Arctocebus calabarensis. The sequence goes on along the minus strand of CAUYON010122751.1, from coordinate 19,915 downwards.
TGACCACCACTGTCTTGGGGCTAAAAGAACAAGAGCCAAACAATATCTAGAAAGTACTCTATCAGCTGAATTCAGGCACTTGAGGAAGTCTAGCTGTTTCTCCTCTTATACCGATGTGCTTCTGGAGCCCCACACCCATTTCCACCACCTCCATCTGTTTGTATAACTGTTTTCTCTGTTCTTGACTGTGTGTCTGACACAGTTTTGTGAACTCACCTCAGATCTGAACTGACGTTTATTTATCTTTGACTATTAAAGCGGTCTGTGATTATTTTGTGCCTATGAGAGTTTAAGTTGTATCTGTAACTGTGAACCTTGTCTGTACCCCGCACTAGCTGGCCGCACCAACCACTCCACTTTTGCTGGACTCTGTAGTGATTGTTATTTAATCCTTTGCTCCTGCTTTCACCTTTGGGGGATTATCTATTGTAAGTGGTCCTGTGACATTTTGCATCACTTTTTAAACATTAATTTAATTCTAGATGTTAAAGATTATCCTTGCATAAAGTATAGTCTTTTCTTCTCTAAAATGGCCAGATTCATTTATTCTGGAAACTTGATTTGACTGGTTCATAAACACAAAGGCACTAAATTTCAATTCCGGGTGAGTAAGTGGCATAACATAATTATCACATCATTCTCGTTTACTATTTGTCTTTAGTTTGTTTGATGAGTGATTTGAAATCTATGAAGAATGACAATCTCAGGATAGATGATTAAGGAAAAATAGGACATTATTCTACTTGTTGCATTGAAAAAAAGATTTATTAGAGGAATTTGGCTGTATTTTTTTCCATGGTCCATTTTATTTCCAATAATAGGTAATCATGATCATATGTATTGAGTGCTTACATGCATATTTATATTTAAAAGTAAAAACATGTCTTGAAACACTGTTTAGGAGGTGGTGTTGTAACATACTTTGATCACTCTGTGGTTGCAGTAATAGCTACACTTTCATCATGCTCCTAAATTCATTGGTGTTTTAGTGTGAGAATCAATATTAAAATTATTTCACAATTTTAATTTCAAACTTCAACTTTTTTTGTTGTCAAGATTAAAAAAAAAACTTTAAATAAGAAAATATCCTGTTCCTTGAGAAACAGAGATGAAATGAGAATAATTTCATATGTAAATACATGTAAAACTTAATCTTTGGAGGATTGTTCCATTTGGGTAGCACAAAGGGAGAAGTTATGACCTTCAAATAAGGTCTGAATTAACTTAAATTTCACCTCCATGCCCCAAAGAGTGGAGCTAGTCCCAAAGATTGCCTTGTTTAGTAAATGTCTATGGACCGGTTCTCACTAATCTCATGGTGGAGGTGGCTTTCAGAAAGCCAGACAGTCAATTTGAGTTTGGCCCTCGAGGGGGAAAAAAAAAACCCTCATATTGCCTATGGTATCATAGTGTTTGAAGTATGTAATTACTTTCACCAGAACATTATGCATCATCTCTTACTGTTGAAAACATCTGAGATATAAGCTAATTTATAGCATTTTCAAATCTTGTCAGCTGTATAAAATCCTGTTGTTTCACATCCCAGATAATTTTTTCTTATAAAACTTTTTTCCTTTGTCTCTTAATAAATATGCCCTTTCTAAATCCTTTTTCTTTGAAAATGAAAAGACTAAAAGGACTACTTTTGTAATTAAAAGTCATTTTAAAATAACCTGGGAAGATTGTTTCTAGATATCAAAACATCTTTATGGTCCCATTTCTATGGCAAGAAAGACAAGCGGCTGGAATCCCGCACATTTTACTGTAGTCTACATTAATTACCTTCTATTAAAAAATGACAAAGACCTTTTTGAAAGAGAACCTGGCACTCTTTCCACAGAAATGATGGCAGACACCCTACTTTGCTGATTTCTTGACACTTCTAATTACCTGTATTCATCTGAAATCGTTTCCTTTGTAGAGAGTTATTGGCATGATTTTCTGAGAACAAGAGGAAAATGGAAAACATTTTAGCAAGTTAAGGAAAAAAAAATCAACAGTATCATTGTTTGCCGCTTTTGTTGAAACTACCTACACAAGTCATTTGAGGGACATGAAGGTAAATGAAAGGTTATACTTTGCCCTGCACGTTGTGGCTGGTATTTGTAATGTCAATAACTGTAGAAGGTTGTCAGGAAACTGGAGAGATAAAGGTCAATGGCAATGACAAATATATCATTGTATGTGTTTGAATATGCAATATCACCCTAGTCTTCCAGGAGAGGCTTTCTCACCCGGGAAGTATCAATCAGGTGCTATGGGAAACCCACCTCTTGTTCTTCAGTCTCCCAGGGAGATCCAAAGATTGAAAAACAGTCAGAGGGTTTTATTTTGGAGCGGGGATGAGGATACTGTAGTTATTGCTGTATACGCATATAAATGCTCATTTCTTTTAAAGGTGGGATTACAAAAAACACGAAAAGTTATCCAGTTTCTCTGATTGCTTCTCGGGTAGGAAATGTCAACATTTTTCTTTTCACTAAACGAGGAAGACACATTTCTGCCTCGAGTACCACTGCAATGAGGTAGATGTCGGAGCTTCTCAGTGTTATAAATTAAATTAAATATTAACTATACCTTTCATACAGTCTTGACAAAAATTTAGTCGGGCTAATGGTGACCCCTTATACCATGTCCTGCCTCCTGTTGATTTTTGACATGTTAAAAAGCATGGCCATTTATATTCAATAATAAATTATTTACAAATGAAATGCACAATAGGTTACTTAAACTGTGTCTCCACTGAGAACTGATCTGTTAAACTATATTTTCATAAAAGCTCAAGCCAAATATTCGGGTTCAGTAGAAAAAAATGCATCTGTCTTCCTTTTGGTTAATTGTACTAAAGAAATCGTTTAAAACCTTTTGGGAAATGAGAAGTAAAAATAAAATCTTGAGCCATCTTTTAAATGAATGTGCTTCAATTTGGTCTTGAAGAAGACCAGCAGGATATAAACTGAGTATGTCTGAAAGATAGAGGGATCACATTTTCTGGGTATTACTTTTTAATTTTTGTCTGCTGGTACTTTACATTAAAATAAAGTATTTTGAAAAATCTGCTCTTCCGAGACATTCTGCATTTTCTTGGGTATTAAGACCCCTTTCCCTAGCCCTGAGCCAGAGCACGAGTCACCCTCCCCCAAGGCCCACACAGGCCACAGGGAAAGAGAGGTGGAAAAGAGTTTTGCTACTGAAGACAGAATAGACCTCAGGAGAAAGAGCGGTAACCCCAGCAGCACCCTGAGGTGCCACAATAAGGCCCACGGGACAGAGAGGGCCTGCAGGAGCCAAGAGATGGAAGGGAAAAAATGATGGAGGGAAGGGAAATTAAAGATGGGCCTCACACAGATAAAATAGAAATACAACTTAACCCCATGCATCTATTTGTTACGTAGGAGAAGTGAGATATACTGAAGCCAGAGGGAGAGTAAGAAGAAAGGTAGGCTGGAGAGATTATTATTTTTTTTGAGACAGAACCTCAAGCTGTCTCCCTGGATAGAGTGCTGTGGCATCACAGCTCACAGCAACCTCCAATTCCTGGGCTCAAGCGAGTCTCTTACCTCTGCCTCCCAAGTAGCTGGGACCAGAGGCGCCCGCCACAACACCCGGCCATTTTTTGGTTGCAGCTGTCATTGTTGTTTGGTGGGCCCGGGTTGGATTCGAACCTGCCAGCTCAGGTGTACGTGCCTGGCGCCTTAGCCTGCTGAGCCACAGGCGCCCAGCCGACTGGAGAGATTATTAAGAGAGGAAAGAGAAATAGTTGGGAGGCTGATCGGAACTTCAAGTCCGAGACAGAAGGAAAGAAACAGAAATAGGAAAGGGTCCCTCATATTTTCTAGCAAGGGGGTCTGTTCATTCAAGGGACAGTAAGTCAAAAATCTTAATTTCCTTTTTCTTCTCCATATGTCACATGTAAGTGAACCAGTTGAGAAGAGTAGGTGCCATTTTCATCACAGGGAATCTATAGTGCTCTGTCTTTTTCAGTTTTCAATATTCTATAGCATTCATTACAGAGTTGTTTCTTTTAATAGTAAGTTTTTCTAACGCTCTAATTATTTCCAGAGAAATAATAACTTGAAAAGTCCTCAACCATAAAGCTGAATGATTGAAGAAGGACGTTTTGAGTTTGGATTATTTCATCTTTCCCCGGTTTCCTTTTTTTCCAGTTAACTTATTATCCTATTTCTGACCTTCGGACAAGACTCCTATGTAAGTGAACACTCTGGCTGAATCCACCACGTGCCAAACGACAGCTATAAAACATTGTCCCAAAGTTTTATTTATTTTACTTTTTAATTTTTGTAAAATGAAATGATTTCAACAGGAAATGACCTTTCTCTTGTCTTTTTGCTTGAAGGTAGCATTTTCTTCCTGAAGGTCACTAAAGGATTTAAGATGGAAAGGTTCCTATACACTAGATGTGAATTAAACAGGGATAACTGGTCTTTGCAATTTCAGCAACTTGGCTACAGCTGCTGGAAACAGCAGAGTACTGGACTGTCTATGAAAGACGATCCCTCTTCACAGGCTAACATCTAAGTGAGGATAAAAACGTGGAGGTTTGATTTTCAAAATGTTACCCCTCTCTCCTTTATTTTGGATAAAAGTTAGTTTGGCATCGAGTGGATCATACATTCCAAGTAGTTTCATAATATTTCTTGTGACTTTTTTTCAAAGCATATGAGAGACAGCGCCAATAAATAATGATCATCTGGGACAAAATAGTGCTGTTTTGTATGGTAGATGATCGGTATTGAAAATCAGTTTATTAAATCATAATCTTCTATTGAATTTACCTACTTTTGTATTTTTTTTCTTTCAGAGGGCAATATTTAAGCAATAAAAGAATTACATAGAGATTTTTGCTGTTCTCTCTCCGTTGTTCGTTGTATTACTGGCTGTTTTAGTCATCAGTGGCCCACAATGGGAACTGTTCAGAATTAGTGGAATTCTTCTAAAGTTTTTCTTTTTGTCTCTAGACTAAAAATTTTATATAATTTCTGAGTGAAATAACATACTCCACAAAGTGAATGTGCAGAAAGAGGACTGCAATGTGCAGGTGTTGCACGAGAGAGATTAGATATGATTTCATTCATATCTATCTTCTCTATCTCTATGTAGACAGGTGAAGTATTAGACTGACAGAGGGTGCAGTTGTGAGGAAAATCATAAATCTCAGGGCCTTTCTGAGGGAAGAAAAGGGTGAAGGCCAAATGCCTTCAGTTTTTTAGAAGTTAACTTATGTTTACTTAGACATACCTTCTCTCTTTTTTTTCATTCACACATGCCATAATAACCAAGTCTTCCTGTGTGAAAGGAAAATTTATCTAGATTTTAATGTAATGTTAATTGTTTTTTCAGATTTTGGGGGGGGATCAAAATTCACTACACTCTTATTTATGAAGCATATGCTTAAGGAAATTAAGTGAATAGTCAATTATTTTGATCATTTTTTGCATTCTAAAGAAATTATTGAAGTTTTGGTAACTTTTCAAGAGGTTGTGATCTCAATTTAAGCAAGAGAGGACAACTCAAGTAAAAAGGAGAAGTTAAAGGAGCAAGTAGAAGTAATTGCAGTGAGAGTTGGTGGTAAAAGCAAAAGCAATTGCTAGGGAAAAGAAAATATAAACTTTAAATATAAAAAAGGGAAGGTTTGTTTAGTCGTATGTAAGAAAAAGATACAAGAGGCCACAGTGGGTCCCAAGCTAATTATGGGTTAAATACACAGCCCTATTGTTCAAAGACAAAAATACTGAAAGATAGTCACTGAAAATTGAATAATATAAAAATAATCATTCACATTAAATACATTATCAATCTGTGCTTCGTTATTCTATCATGTCTTTTTGTCTCCTAATACTCATGCCAAATGTGCAGAACTTGGAGTGGGTCCAGAGGAAGCAGCAAAAGAATTGAAGGGTTTGGAAATAGACCCAATGAAACAAGGGTAAAGAGACGGGCCTTGTTTAGTCTGGAGAGGGAAAGAATGGGAGGGAATTAATAGCAGTCTTCAAGTTCATGAAGGAACGCAGTGCTCTGCAGGTAGAGGTGAACAGCTGGGCTCTGTTTCCTCTGAGACTAGTATAAGACAGCAGAGTCTTCAATGCAGAAGAGGGGGATTTAGGCAAGATGCTAAGAAGATCTTCCCTACCTCAGGGGAGTGCAGGGAGAAGGTCTTTGGAATTTAGGATGTGTTAAGTTATTAGTATTATTATTTTTGTAGTCAGCTAGTCCAAATTGCAGAATAAAAGGAGAGAATGAAATCTACAAAACAGGAACTCAGCAGGAAATGAAACAAAGAATGAGCAATTGTGATCTAGGGATAAGGTCCAGCTGGGATGAAAGAAGCACTAAATTCTAAAAAGTGTGTTGAGAGTCAGAATATTTGACCAGAAAGGGAAATATGTTACAGAAAACAGAGAGGGGTTAAACAGCTAAAGACAAAATAATGAAAATCTGGGAGTGTGGCATGAATTTAGAATAAATATATAATTTTACTCAAAATTTTGTTTCAGTGGTGGAAAAAGTTTTAAATATCCATGTGCATACTATATACCAGTCATTAGTAATTTTTAAAAGTTCTGTGGCATTGACAGCCTTAAATATTAAAAATAGGATTAACAAATAGTTTTGTCATTTTATTTCCAGTATTATATGAAAACAAAAAGTAATGGGAAAATTAAATAACTTCTCAAATATTTTCCAACCTTTGCGTTTTGACATAAGGGAAAATTGTGGTTAGGTGGGAAGGAAATGATACTTATATACTGCAAGAATAAAGTGTGTATAGAATTAAGAAGCAATGTTTAATGGTAGGAATAGCTCAGAAAAATGATTGCAAACATCATTGAAATCCTTATCATGAGAGATATTAACGGAGTGTTCAGTGATCTAAATTTTATGCAGTTCAAACAAAGGAATGTGACTTCTGAACTTAAGAAATTTAGAGTCTAGGACTGGTTGTCATTTGATGAGAATGTTGCATTCTCGGTGAATCACCTGGGGTTGCAAAATCCATTGCACTTAAAATGATGCTTAGGTATATAAATATAGAAGTGCAAACATCCATTTTAGCAAACTGAATTGTGAAGAGGAATGTATTAGCTTTTAAAACAATTACAGAGGTTAAAATTCCCAGTCGCCTTGAATGACAATCGAAACTCTGACCGATAATCAAAATTGTGCTTAAAGATCACAAATAGATCGTGGGTCTCTGTAAGCAACTTGATTCCTAGATTACTTGGTCAGATTTTACCAATTTCCTGGTTACTTTTATTTCTTTATCACTCTACCTCTTGGAAATGGAATGGATCCTGCTCACGTTTAGGTTTGTTGAACACGGTCTCACTATTTCACAGCTGTATCTTGTCATTGATAGATTTCGTCCACTGTGTTTTGCAATACACTATTTTTTCCCCCTGATGTTGGAAACTTTTCTTCACTCTAAAAAGCAGAAAATAGAATAGTCCATATCTGAATTTATTTTGCCAAGATGATAGTTATGTATATTTTATAACATTCTGGTACACAGAGCTTGGCAATTTAAAAATAAATCCTTGAAAATATTTTTTACTGCTTTTTAAAAATATACTTACAAACACTTTACTTGTAAAATGATTTTAGTTTGGAAATATATCTTAGTGTCTCTCTCTCTCTCTCTCCACAAAGAAAAGCCTTTTGTTCTGGTCTCTCTGGCACTACCTCATTCTGTGACTTTCTGCTGTCCCCTAGCGGCATGTTAATCTTCTTGACTACTGTGTGATTGCCCTGGAACCAATTCTCTCCTCTTCTGTGCTTTCTTGTGACTCTCATTAGCAGACAGTTAAAATACTATTAAACAACCCATAAGCTGCCTTTTAGAAGCAATAACCCTGTTCCTTAGCCCGAACAGTCTTCCCTTTATGAATTCTTACACGAGTAAACAAGTCCAGGGAACGCACGCTATGTGGATACAGTTTATTATTTCACCGCAATGAACATTTCAGGTTTTTAGAATTCTAACACAAAACTGCTGAAACCAAAATGTTATCAGTTTTGACTGTTCTATACATAACAAACATACGGTAGCGAAAAGGTAATTTGTGACAGGTCAGACTGTTTACGTCGACAGGTTTACAAACAAAAATTGTATCGTTCTTTTTAGTTTGCTTTTCAAAGTCCTGATTGGTTACTATCATTGTATTATTTGCTCTTTCCGTTGGGGATACATTTCTATAAAATACTTAAAAATATATAATGACACCATATGCATTGGAAGCCGTAGATGAAAATTGTTTGTGTAAAAGAGAGATTTGGATCGACATTTACCAGGATGCATAAAGAATAACATATTTTCTGTATGGTATCTTTCTTTGTACGTGAATCAGAATTTTTTAAAATTTAAAGATGGGTTGGTTATTTTATCTCCCTTCTATGCCTTCTGTGTGTGAGCTGCAATGTTCAACTCTAATACGTGGCTGGTGAGTTTTCCAGTGTCGCATTTTAGTTTCCTGAATTAATCATTTCACATTTTGTGTAATAGAATGGAACGTAAGAATTTATCAAAGGCACTCCTTCAGTTTTTAAAGAAATTTAAAACTGATAAAGAATTACTAAAAGGATTTTTAGAATTACTAAAAACCCGGGCTTACACAATTCTTTTAAAAGATGGCTAAAACTAACCCAAGAAGAATTTCCACGGAGAAAAGGTCTGATGAAATCTAGCCCATTAGCTGAACATTACAGAAATCTGAGATGTGTCCTGAACTAATGATGTCTTGGCACTGTGTTGTTTGGCCCTTGTCATGGTTTTGACAATTATCACATGAATAGCAACACTTTTTTCTTTCTGAACTCAGGGGGAAAGGGGTTTTGGTGGGGGTAGGGGTGGGAAGGAGGCCCAAAGCCCTGGAAACCCCGATTTCTTCGTAATTCATGTGTACAATTTGGCCATGTGGAAGAAAAAGAACTAAGCTGTTAAGGTTCATTTAAATGACAACGTCCTTGTTCCTTGAAGGAAAAGTTGATGTAGTTTTGGAACTGCCTCTCATCTGAAAGGTCAGATTGCTGCCCAATTTAGTCATTTTGTCTGTTTATACATGCCTCCATTGGGATAAGATATCAAAAAACAAAGCCCTAGATTGCAATCAATCTTGGTTTCAGAGTCGAGTCATCTGGCCAGGCCAAGAAGCCCGATTGACTATCACGAGGAAAGGGAAAGGCAAGAGCAGAAACCTCTTAAACTTTTTCTCAAGAGAAAAGATAAAATACTTTTCTAAACCTCTCTAACAAATGATAGAACTCATACTCTGTCTTTCAATTTTGCACTGCCACCCAATTTCTCAAATTCAAATTACATGGTTTTCTAAAAATATGTCCTCCATCAAACATTATAATTTACAATAGCTATTTTTCACAGAGAAATGTCTGATTTTTCTTTTTTTAAGTTGTCTATTCAGATTGCAAATGTTCTAAAAATGTTCTCCTGGAGTTATTTTTAAAACCTCATGGTATGTAGGATAATAAATAGTGTTACGCCGTTACTGGAAACATTGAAAACAACGTATCTGACGGGTTAATAGGAATGAGGATTCCATCCGCAATTTTAATAAATTTTATTTTAGATAAATGGGACTCTCTGAAAATGTTAATTCTAATGATGAAATGGGAACATTTTTCCACTTTATAGATTCTGTTAATTATCTTGTAGGTTATTTCGAAAATACAGACAGAAAAGAGTTGCCTTTTTTGAAAAAAAAAAAAAAAATTAAATCCAGAGACAGTCTTAATAAATCTTCTCTAAAGTAATATAGCATTATCAGTGGCCTATTCTCTACAGAATTAGTTTTTCCAAAACAAATAATAAAGCTGAGCAGTCCTACTTTTTACAACTCTGGAGACTATCTAAACAAAATGAACAGATTTATAGGGCTATTTTTAGTGTGCGTCACTTGCATTACAGTTTACATTTGCTTTCGAACCTTATTTGACATTCTTGGTAGAAAAATACAGGCCGAACCCTCATTAAGATCCTTAATAAAGGACAGTCTCCACAGGGCAGTTACCAAAACACCAAAGTTGAGGTATGTACAAGAATGTTGTTTTGGACTTTATGTGATGCTGCTTCATTTTCACTTGTCTGACTAGTAAAGCCCTGAACCAAATTGCAGATTTAGAAGTTCTGTTTCTAAAAAAGCATTAGGCCTGGGTAGGGTCTACTAAAACTAACTGAAAGTGAAAGCACATTTTTGACAGTAGGAATTTTCTCACAGCAACAGGTAAGTACTGCTATGCTCAAATAACTATTATTTTTCCCTAAATTGTATATTCACATTAAAGTGAAAATGAGCTTGCTCGAGAAGTCTGGTACAACGTTGTGATTTTCTGCAACGTTGAAAATCACAACGTTTTATTCATTCTTCTATGAATAAAAAGTGCGGGGGAAACCTTATGTAATGTTATGAAATATGTCATCACACATAGATTTATGGAAAATAAAACCATGTTATATTTTAAAATATAGATGTGAGGATTAAATGTTTGCATTTTCTGTAAACCAAATTTCTCTAACAGTGTGTTCATGTGAGGAGAAAGGCCGGCGCCTTCCATCGTGAAGGGGACCCGGTGTCACTTGCATATACAAATAAGGAATGAAGAATTCAACTCCTGTTTTTTTTTTTATTCTGAAAAGATATATCAAGTGGAAAATATCAGAAGGCTAAACACAGATACGTGTTTAACCACTTCATTATAATTTTTTTCCACGTAAAGGGGTACACTTTGATAACATTAGACTGTGCAGGAAGCCTACATGGACCCCCCGTTCAGTGTGTTGTGTGCTTGTGAATGAATCATTTCATGTAAAACTCCCTAGTAAGGAAATGCCTTAGCCCTAGACATCCTTTAGTGAAAACTTCTAGAACTCCAATGTAAAGGTAAGAAAACAGAGAAGAATTTTACACCAACCACCCCTGATAAGATTCTGTTTTTTCAAAGCAAAAACATGCCTACTACGTAGTGTTGTGAGGTGGAAATGTCCAGCTAAACCCTCAAAACCTGCCTTCCCACAAAGCAGCCTCTTTATTTGCATGAAATATTTGTTTTGAACAGCAAGAAAAGGAACTTGACACAGCTATTTGAGCTATTAAAAGTCAGTGTACTACATTTAAACCAAAAAAGAGATTTCTATAAAATTATTGCTTTGCAGATTGCTCTTTAGGAACTCGAATAAGTTGAAAAGTGAAAATGATACATTTGGGCTCATAGACAATAATATTCATTGTAACCGCTGAAAAATAGAAATTAAAGCACTTTGGGAGGCTTCAAATGCTTTGCTACAGATATCTAAGAAAGTCGTTTTATAGATTGATGAGTGTTTTTAACTAGTTAAAGATGTTACTACAGCTACCTTAAAGCCACGTTGTAAACAAAGGCTCTGGTTAAAAGATTGTCAGAGATTTTCTTTTTTTTTAATTTTAAGCTTTCAATCATCCCATTTCTTTGGCTTTGCAGTGTAAAGGAATTGCTTTTCTATAGTAAATTTATCAATTACTAATTAGTTTGGTGGTGAGTGCCTAATTTGGGTTTCTATATAATATCAGGCCACTTTCAATTTCTTCTAGCACTGGTTTGCCCTGGCCTGTTTAACATATGAATTAAGCTCAAATATCTTTCAAAATTCAGTGCTGTACTTATTTCTGCCAAAATAATAAAAAATAATTTATTGTAGTAATCTCGATTTATAGTTTAGTTAGGCAGAGTGAAAATATGACCTCTGTAGGAATCCCCATTGCCCCCTAAATTCCAGTTTGCTTTACAATGAGTTTGTGTGCTGGTGAAAGTTGGTGCAGCTAACACTTAATATGTCGATGTAAAAACTAGCTGCTTCTGATTTTAAAATAATATTTAAACGAGAAGAAAAAAAAATCCTCCTCTACAAATAGATTATTTTGCTCCTTGTAACTTTAAATAGCAAAAAAAATTAAAAAAAAAAGATAAGATAAATATATTGCAAGCAGGGACAGATGAGGCATTTTTCAAAATTAAACTGCTATGACAAGCAATTGTAAGGCAGTCTGTTTTTTTATTTGGAGAGGGTAATTAGGGGTATTATAATTGAAAATGCATACCCACAACAACTTAAATCTTCTTTTTAAACAAGTCTACACACAATGCTTTAGAATTTTGGTGATCTTTATTTTCCAACTTTGGTGGATTTATTTCAAATTCTTATGTTCTCGCGTTATGTGTTATATATTTTTGCCCCTAAAGCATTCTCCAAATGGTAGTTATTTATGTGAATAATAGAACAAAGCATGGAAATATGGCTTTTCTCCTTACTCTACTATTGAAGTAGAATATGATCATTAGACAAGGCTGTGGTTTAGTAGCGATGTTTTGAAAAACAGCCTGAATAAGTCAATGTCAAGTTAATCAAGCATGGAGCTGTTAGCATTATTTAACAACAACAAAAAATATATATATACGCCATCATGATTTTTCAGCTACAAATAACTGTTGTGAAGAAAATAGAAAGTTGTGTCTTTAAAAAATTAGCATATTCTACCTCTTCGGAATGTTAAAAAGATTCAGTCCTCAACTTGGATTTGTGGAGATTGTGGTTAAGGAATTGTTCATGATTATAATGAAGTCACATGATTAACCCTGAATTTAGAAGTTGAGGACACAGCAATAGGCAGTACTCTGACTTAAAATTCTTTTCTCTCTCTTTTATAATTTGGAAAAAGTGTTTCCATATCAGCTTCCTCACTGCTTGCAAAGATGTCTCACTTCTGAAGGAAAAAAGTTTACTTTATCCAAATTTCTAGTGTTTTTACTTTGTTACTCAAGTCAGAGGCAAAGAATATTTTTTAAGCATTGATTTTTTTTTTTGACCCTACTGTGGTTAATAAGAATGTATCATAAAGAGGTCCTTCAGGTTGAAAGGCATATAAAAATCATTTTTGACTTCCCAAAACTATTAATAGTGAAAACGGAAGGAATTTCAATCATTTCTATACCGAGGTATACTTTTAATTAAACACCGGTCTATACATAAGCACATAATAGAAGTTAGCAGAGAAGCAGTTGATCTAAATCATGGCGGTTGCTCATTTATCTCCGTCCTAACTAGACAATAGGAAATGACACTACCCCGTTGTTTCCTATGCATTAAGATTTCCTTCTTAAACAAATGCAATTGAGGTGGTTTGTTTTTCGACAGCCCAGCACACACTGCCAGTGGCCAGAGTTTTGTCTCGTCTTCATCCAGGGGAGGATTAATCTTGGTGATGGTGCAAACAAAATGTATGTCTGAGGTCAAAGTGCAGACTGCCTTTTGGGATCTGCATTACATTAATGTCATTTTTGGGTTCCTGACGTTAATCAAAACCAGCACCATAAAGCGTCACTTAGCTAATTTGTGTATTATTGTCAATGTTACCATTAATTATGCGATTGTGAGGAAAAAGAGGATTAATGAGATGTCACAGGTAATTTACAATGATCACGCTCCCCAGGACATTAAGAAAACACTAGCTGGGTAAGATTACCATGCAATCATAATAGGATGCAAGAAGCAAAAGTCTTTGTTGAGGCACCATGCTAATACTGTCCATCATTATCAAAATCTCTCTTCACTAGATCAATGCCTAACTTTTAAATATCTTGTTCAGATTAAATGTTTACTTTGCCTGAAGCATCAGGCCTTAATGTATGAATTGTGTGACTTTAGTTGAGGCGTCTCTCTAGGTTGTAAGGATAGGCCTCTGTTTCTCTGGAAAGGCAGGTAGGGTCATGCACTATATAGTTCATGTTCCGTAAACTCTTGGGTTCATCTTTAATATCTCTATGATGCCATTTTAGGTGATTTGGATGGTTGTATTTAAATCAGACCCATACAAAGTTGGCTTATATCATTCTATCATTTTCTCCCCGTAGTTTTCACTAATCACCATGTACATAAAAGGCTTTTACTTTCTTGCATCCCATTTCTGGAATTCACTCATCATGTGTGTGGGTCTCTTGTAAGAATTATGTCAGCACAATACATGTGAACACGTAGGTCTACAAAGCCCTATGTGTGGTCCCAGGAGGGGAAAGGCCACGTGGAAACCGAAGCGCTGGGCCTCTGCTTCCCAGTCTTGCCCAGTCCCTATGCAGTGTGGTGAGTTGGGAGTCTGTTGGGAGAATAATCTGGAGCTGCCAGGGACAAGTGGGGGTTGCTTCAGTCTGTGATTGGAGAACCAAGCCTGTGACGGGAGAGCTCACTGAGAACCCGAGAGCCTAGTAGCAGAGGTTCTGAGACTCAAGTCAAGGGAGGAGCTGGCTCGAGGGTCCTCCAGGAGACGGGAAGGTGGGAATCATTAAGAAAGTGGACTCAATCTGTGACATTCATTTATTAAACAGATACTTGTCCATCTCTCATCAAGCACTAGGTGTCACGACAAGGGTAGGGATACACAAGAGGGTAAAACCAGATGTGATCCCATGGACTTCAGAGCTCAGAACCTTGGTAGCTCAATTTAGCTTGCCTTTAGAAATGATCACCGTGTGAAAAACAGGTTGGAATTACAGAAGGCTGTGTAGAAGGAGCCCATTTATGGAGTCCATTCGATATTGTTTTCCCATTTGCTATTTTAATTTGAATTTTTTATTAATTCACTTTGGTTTTGTCCTGGCCTCATTTTTTATTTATTTGAGGAATTGTACAATAAAAATACAGAATCACGTATTTGCTCTCACACACGTGTATGCAATCTAAGTTTAAATCCCAGAGCTGGGAAACTTTGAATGAGTTATTTAATCCCTTTTCACGTGTCAGTATCTTCATCTGTGAAATGGAAATAATAAAATTTATCCACTGTGGTCATGAAGATTAAATGAGATAATGAATGTAAATTACTCACACAGGACTCGGCACACATGAAGGGTTTACTAAGTCAAGGGTTTTCAGCCTTAAATTTTTATCAGGAACACCTGTGGAACTTCAACAACTACAGCTACCTGCCCATACTCCAAATCTATTGGATCTAAATACCCAGGCGTGATGTCAATGTGTAACCTACATGAAAATTACTGCAATAAAGATTAAATATTTATCACTTACTAATAGGAATTATTGTAAGCATTAATATTGCAGTGAAACACCTAAAACATTTTTAATTTGATGCCACAGTGTGGAGGCTCCATAGGTGGCATTGTGAATTTTTTTTTTTTTTTTGGCCAGAACCGGGTTTGAACCCACTACCTCTGGTATATGGGCCCGGCACTCTACTCCTTGAGCCACAGGTACCACCCAGCATTGTGAATTTTATCAGGCCCTTGTATGTGTGATTGTAATCTTTGGAGCCATATGATTTGAACTATGGCATATGAGAATCTACAAAATAATGTTACATTACAATTGCTGTTTGTTTTTGTCTGTGTATGTGTGTTCATGCGTGGATCCATTTCCTTGGGGTGAGTACAGAAGTTTGAACTGGCTGGGGTTATAGGAAAGCTGTTTTTAAGAAAAATTGTTCACGTACTAGAATAAGGTCAAACCACAAATGAGCTGAACTTCAGCATCTATTAACAAACTAAAATAAAACATTTATTGACAGTTTTCTACTCTCACTTTTTTATATTTATGGTATATTCCAAGGAGAGTTCTCTGTTGGGATAAAATTTCATAAGTAAAGAGGGGAAAAGAGGAGGAAGTTTAAATAAAAGTGTTTTATTATTGATTTGGCATTGTTGGGGAAATACACAGTTTCTTTCTTTCTTTCTTTTTTTCTTTATTGGCTCTACAAAGTAATAGCTTAGCATAGCTATTAGT
Source organism: Arctocebus calabarensis (assembly GCA_963573935.1). Classification (NCBI taxonomy): domain Eukaryota; kingdom Metazoa; phylum Chordata; class Mammalia; order Primates; family Lorisidae; genus Arctocebus; species Arctocebus calabarensis. The sequence goes on along the minus strand of CAUYON010122751.1, from coordinate 4,119 downwards.
TTATCTTGTAACTAACCTGTGAACTACTTTCTGCGTTGGATATTTCTGAGAAAGCAGTATAGTCCATAAAATAAACACCGAAAGACTTTTAATAGCATTAAGTGTACTGAAGGAGAGAATGTAGAGAGATCTTTTTCCTTCTGATCTATGAAATTTTACGGATATGAAATTTCTTTATTTATTATCATGATCCTTGTAGTGGCAAAATACCTGCTTTGATTAAAATTAAGGATCTAGCCGGGTATAGACTTTATTCATGTTCTGAAATTAAATGGCCATTGTGCTTTATCTATTCACCATAATGACGTAGTATGAAGAAAAAAACTTTAGCAAAATGTTCTGGACTGAAAGAAGTTTGTGAAAGATGAGATGTGACACAGAAAAATATAGTCTTTTGTGATTTTAAAAATGTGAATGATAGTTTGTGGAACTGTACATAAGATCCATTGCAATTGTTATCTAAGACATCAGAAGTATAGATATGTTTATAAGTTTTATAGAAATGCATTGGAGTGCCCAGAATGCAGGATTGCCAACATGTTTGAGTAAGGAGTAGAAAATAATGCCTCTTAACATAATTATGAAAAAACTTCTCTAAGATTGTGAACTTTCATATCAAAGAAAGTTGCTTAAGTAATTATTACAGCATTTCTATCTTTTCAACTACTGGTCAAAATATCCTGGCAACCCTTCAGATTGCTGTGGTCCTATATTGTTTATCAAGCATCACCGAACCCAGATTGTACTTATGGAGTATAAAGCTATACATGATCAGCAATTCTAAAAGGTCCTCTCAACATCACCATTCACCAAGAAAAGGGGTGCGTATCCTCATGTTAAATTCCTTTGAAAAATAATGTATTTTTCTCTTTGAGAATAATGATGAGCATTGAATTACTAAATACTCTTACTCTCAATAAATATTTTTTGGCTTTGAAATTTATTTCTGCCCTGTAAAACATTAATATCCCTTGGAATTTCTGTTTCATGGAACACACTCCAAGTGACATGGAGGAAATATTTTCTGGCTCCTCCAGTTGGTCCAAGAGCACGAGGAAGTATGTCCAATCAGGTCAGCTCGATCCAGAGTAACCAGAGAAAATCCAGAGCTACAAGAGGGTATGTTAGTGCTGATTGTCAGGTCTGTAGGATTAGATGATGGCCAAAATGGGAGAGTAAATAATGTGAAAAAATTAGAAGTATTGAAGAGAATATAGAATTAAGTGTGAAAACGAGAAACAGGCCAATTATCTAGAGTAAAAGTTCAAAAGAGTCTGGCAGTCCTTTTTGATGCAGTGTCTGCTGCAAGGTATCATGGTGGGGTGGAGGGAACCTTTAAAGCTTAGATGATAGACCCTCAATGCACAAAGACTGAAGGTCAGCATAGGACATAGTATCATCATTGGTACATCCTCTCCAGTAATTTACATTTTGTTAAACTGAAGTCATAGTATCTTTTGAGTAAGTTAGATGGCTCTGACAAATTTTGATGGCATGATTGGGGATCTTAAATGCATGGTGCTTCTGTTGCCATTTCCAAAGAATAAATAGCAAGTCTGGTGTTAGGCAATTGGTCAGGGGATAATGAGAGACATGGAAACCTTTTGCAAAATGTGCCAACCAGAAAACTTTTCTTCATAGATTAAGGAATAGCAATGAAAATCATCTAAATGGCTATCTGTGAACTTCTATTATAATAGGTACAATGTTCTCAAAGCATATATCCTAGGGTTATTGGAGATTTCAACCCCTTTGGCCAATGGCACAAATTCATTGAGATTGGTAGATGAAGAATGACTCCCAAACAATAAATTATTGGTTCTTTCCACTGTGAGAAAATGGGCATGGTTTTCTTCATCTCATTTTAGGGAATCAGACATCTCCAGCACATAAGAGGTAAAAGCTCAATAAATGTTTGTTAGGTGAATAGAAATCCAAATTGTAAGGTGACTGGAAGCAATATACCTATAAGCAAGAAGGACAAAAATAAATGTCTTAAGAATATCCTGAGACTATGTTTTTAAGTATATAACTAAATTGTGATGACGAATACATGTGACTTTCAAACAAATGGGTCAACTTGACAGCACAATGTTCAGTTGTTAACATATTGAATAACTTAAAAAAAAACCAACTGACATGGATTCTGGGATACAGGAACACTATAAGATTCTATAAATAGTGACCATGACGATAAAGAGTAACTTTAATGAGTATACAATATGATAAATACTATTTTCTCATCTGTTGGTCTTTTCTATATGTATGCATTTTAGTTCCATTTTAAAAATAAAAAATACCAAACAGGCAAGTATCTCTACATCCTTCAGGCTAAGCTCTAAGATGGCCCATCTGTAGTAAAATGAAAAGACTTTCAAGTGTATACATTCCCTTTCTGAGTAGGTATTCTGTCCATACAGACGCATCTTTCTGTATTTCAGAACTCTATGAGTAAGTAGGGTACCTGTGTTGGAAGGATTTTACCTGTGAATTACATGCAAATGGAGAGAGAACTACCAATAATACCTTAAAGATAAAGAGCTGGTGCACAAAAATATATATAAGACCCTCAGATATTCTCTCTTCCCTTGGGAAGCTGAATCACTGGGCTTTCCTTACTTACTCTATGTAACTTCTCCTATTTGTTTATTTATTTATTTATTTATTTATTGAGACAGGGTATCGCTCCATCACCCTGGCTACAGTGCAATGGAATGATCATAGCTCAGTGCAACCTCAAACTCCCAGCCTCAAATGATCCTTCTGCCTCAGCAGAAGGAGTAGCTGGGATTACAGGAACATGATGCCATGTCCAGCTCAGTTTTTTACTTTTTGTATATGCAGGAGTCTCACGTTTCCTCCAGCTGGTCTCTAACTCATTACCTTAACTAAACCTTCTGCCTCAGCCTCCCAAAGGGCTGAGATTCAGGTGTGAGCCATGGTGCCCAGCCTTCTCTACTTTTGTCACCTAAGATATCTTCCCTCCTCATCCCCCTCTACATGGATGCTGGCCAGCTTTTTTTTTTAGAGACAGAGTCTCAAGCTGTTGTTCTGGGTAGAATGCCCTGGCATCATAGCTCACAGCAACCTCAACCTCAGGTTCAAGCAATCCTCTCACCTCAGTTTTTCTATTTTCTGTAGAGACCCAGTCTTGCTTTTGCTCAGGCTGGTCTCTAACTCATGAGCCCAAGCAATCTACCTGCTTTGGCCTCCCAGAGTGCTAGGATTACAGGCACGAACCACTTAGCCTGGCTGTTGCCAGTTTTCATTTTTGTTGTGTTTGGCTTTTTAAAAAAATACTTAAAAAGTTTTTAAATGGATTTAGAGGATACATGTTTTCTTTGTTTTTTGTTGCATGGCTGAATTGCATCATGGAGAAGTCTAGGATTTTAATATACCCATGACCTGAATAGTATGTACCTTTTGCTTTTTTTTTTCATTGTTTTTATTATTAAATCATAGCTGTGTACATTAGTGCAATTAAGGGGTACAGTGTGCTGGTTTCATATACAATCTGAACTATTTTCACAAACTGATTAACATACCCTTCATGGCATTTTCTTAGTTATTGTATGAATACATTTGTATTCTGCATTTAGTAAGGTTCGCCTGTACCCTTCTAAAATGCACGGTAGGTGTGGCCCCACCAATTAGCCTCCCTCCACCCCAACCTCCCCTTCTCCTCCCCTCCCTTGCCCCTTTCCCCATATTCTTGTGCTATAGTTGGCTTATAGCCTTCATATGAAAGCTATAAATCAACTTCATAGTAGGGCTGAGTACATTGGATACTTTTTCTTCCATTCTTGAGATACTTTGCTAAGAAGAATACATTCCAGCTCCATCCATGTAAATGTGAAAGAGGTAAAGTCTCCATTTTAAGGCTGCGTAACATTCCATGGTATACATGTACCACAATTTATTAATCCATTCATGAATTGATGGGTACTTGGGCTTCTTCCATGAGTTAGCAATTATGAATTGGGCTGCAATGAACATTTTGGTACAGATGTCTTTGTTATAATGTGATTTTTGGTCTTCTGGGTATATACCTAGTAAAGGAATTATAGGATCGAATGGCAGGTCAATTTTTAGATCTCTAAGTATTCTCCAAACATCCTT
>CAUYON010122748.1:0-47884 GCA_963573935.1 Arctocebus calabarensis | reverse complement strand
CTCGGAATGGGAGAAAATATTTGCAAGTTATGCCTCCAACAAAGGTTTAATAACCAGAATACACAAAGAACTCCAACGCATTAGCAAGAAAAGAACAAGAGATCCCATCTTAGGGTGGGCAAAGGACTTGAAGAGAAACTTCTCCCACACTCTCTACGATTTCAATCTGCTTTTATGTCTCTTGCCAATAGTCTCTCTGGCTTGCTTTCTTTTTCAATTCTTCCCTTCCAAATAGAACCTTTGACTGCCTTAAAGGGACAGGGGGTGACTACTGTTCTAAATGCTTCCCGCTGACCATGGGCGAGGATACCCGGAAGGCAGTTAGAGGTTCTTTCCCTAACTGATAAGTTCTTACAATCTGTTTCCAAACTTTTTATCTCAAACTTCTTACAAACTTTTCCCCAAACTTTTTATCTTAAACTTGTTATACATTTATCCTTTTCCCAAACTTCTTATCTCAAACTTCTTATATTTGTTACTGTTTGCCACAGGTCCACTTACTCGGAGGGACATACCCCTCTGGTTTCTTTCTCTCAAAGGTCCCTCATTACTCCAGAGGCTTTTTTCCTGTCCTGCCCCCTTTTGACTAAGGACAGGTGCCAAAAAGTCTCATTCATTCTTTGACCTGCTACTTTTCTTCCCGCCTCCTTTTCACTAAGGACAGGCTGCAAAAAGTATTTCATTTTTTGGCATGGTCCAAGGTCCCACTTCCCTAGAGCAGGTTCCCCACCCTTAAATGGTCCCGAATTCAAAGGTCTCGCTTTCTTGAGCGGAGCCCCCTTTGAATTTAAGGTTGCATTTAGCCCATGCATAGCTCCCCTTTAAGCTCACCCTCTCATTTCTTTCCTACTTTACTTTTATTTCTTATCTCTCTACTTTCTTCTGTTTCCCAAACTTCTTATACTTCTCTTTTCCTTTTACTTCTTATAGATTTCTTCTTCCCCTTGCTATTTTTATTTGCCAAAGGCTCCTCTCACCCCTGAGTCTTATCCATTTCTGTCCCTTTTGTTTCTTATGCATTTCTCCTCTCTCTTTCTTTTATTTGCTAATGGCTTTCATTTGCTACAGGCTCTACTTATTTCTGAATCCTATGTTTCTTCTTATATATTTTTTCTTCTTTTTCTTTTTGTTTGCTAAAGGTTCTTCTTATTCCTGAATTCTTATCTTTCTTATATATTTCTTCTCACTAAAGTCCATCTCTTTTATACATTTCTTCTTGCTGCTAAATTGTTTGCTAAAGCTTATTTCCCCTTTAGTCTGTGTCCACTATCCCATCCTGGTCACTATTTGTTGGAGCCAGGCCGCCAGGCCACTGGCCCCAACCCATTAAACCGTCAGGACAAGGACCGCTATGCATTTTCACTCTGGGTAAATTTTGCATTAAATTTTCTGCATTTTCGTTCAGGTCTTGGGTGCTGAAGCTCCTTAGAAGTCACAGGCAATATTAGTAGAAGCATCTCGGCAGCAGTCTGTCTTAGTCCCCCCAGTAGCTTCTCCTGAGGCCATTTATAGCAGTGACACACACAGGTGTGGAGACTGCTGTGCAATGTCAGTGTTCTCATCTGGTCTCGTTCTCTTACGTGCTCTTGTGCTCTTTAACAAGAGGCCAATGATGGTAAATCCCTTCCCCATTCCCTATTACCAATGGATTTCTCACAGGTGCCCCCTACATCCTTAGGTATTCTTGATGATTTTATATTGGCCACAGGTTACCTCAGTTGCCACCTGTCCATTCTTTCCCTTTTTAGCAATAATTGTTAACTGCTATTTTATTGGTAATTGTATGGTGGTGACTGTGAGTCTTGTGATACTGGTGGCACTTGTGGTTGTATTATTCTGTAACCGTGTCCATTACCCCAGTTGGTATGACAAGCTGGACACTGTGTTTTGTGTTAATAGAACATAGTTGGCCACCTGAGTCATTATATTTCCATACCCCAAACCCTTTGTCTATTCTAGAGCGGGATCCTTTTACACTTCCTTATTTTGGCTGCCATACTTTCCTTTTTATTCTCTTGAAGCCCCTTTCTTGTCCTTATTCAATGACCATATAATATATCAAGCCAAACTAGAGTACTTTTGAGCTGTTAATCACACAGATGTCTCAGGCAAACTGAATGTACAGCTACCCTGTTGCTTAGGAAGCTCCTAAGGTTTCCGATACTTGGCTCCCTTAAACCTGGATGATGCCCGTGATTTCCGTTTTCCCCCATCTCTTTCCACCAACTCATGTCCTTCCCTGTTGATTCATCCTCACCTCCCAGCCACGCAGATCTCTGATTTCACAGCCACTGAACTCCCTGTTGGCCCACACCTTCAAGTCTCTCTTTGGAACCTTGGACACATCATCCTCTCCACACATTGGTCCAATATCATTATTCCTTTCTTATCTTATTTCCCCAAAACTGAATTGATGTAAACCTTTTTATTGTAATTATTTCTGACATACTAATAATTTCAACAAAGCCTTTGAAACTACAACTATAAATTTGACAGATATTCTTCGTCCTTGCTACTTGACATCATCTACATAGAAGTAACTTTTGATTATCCTGTGGATGGTTATAGCCTCATTACTTTTAAAAATTTCTAGTAACTTATTTTCTCTTTTTTAATCTACTAGCAAAATTCTTTGCTTATAAATCCACTCTCTTCATGGATAGGGTATCAATTTTTTTCTGCCTTTGCTTCTAAGTCTGCCTAAATTTCTTCATATTTAGAGAATAAGCTGCTAATTTTGTCCAGAGTCTACAAAATCATGCTTTGTTTCATCAATCTGCCTATGAATGGGTGTGGAAAATGATCATATTTGTATACTGTCACACTTAACATGGATGTAATTTGTTTGTATATGTATCTATTTTTTTTTCTTGAGACAAAGTCTCAAGCTATTGCCCTGGGTAGAGTGCTGTGGCATCATAGCTTACAGAAACCTCAAACTCTTGGGCTCAAGCAATCCTCTTGCCTTAGGTTCCCAAGTAGCTGGAACTACAAGCACCCAGCACAATGTCCCACTATTTTTTTTTTTCAGTTGTCATTGTTGTTTTAGCTGACCTGGGCCGGGTTTGAACCCACCAACCTTGGTGCATGTGGCTGACGCCCTACTCACTGAGCTACGGGTGCCACCATTGTGAATGTATCTAATTCTCAGATATGTCTCTTGAGGATTTAGTTTTTAACTATTCTAAATTTTGTTTCCATCTTGTAATTTCATTTCTTAATTTTTAAGAAATTTTGTGTAAATATGTATCCATATATCTACAAGTTTCAGAAATTTGAATTATATCTGATTCTCAGTGGACTAAACAGTGTGGCAAGATTTAACTCCAAAGGCAGTCATCTTTTCTTAGTCTTCGTTGTATTCCCAAGGCCAAGTATGGTTCTTTGAATCCCCTAGTTAATGTCTATCTAATTGATGCAGATCAAAGTAAAATGTGGAGAATGATTTTGTCTGCTTAAATCAATTTAATGAAAATCAACAGATCAATTATATTCTTATATTTTGATTATTTACTTTCAACTTTCAGATTATATAATTACAATTATATAACTGTTATACATTTATAAAGATATAACATATATTTATTCTATTATATATCATATACAATATTATATGAGATATTTTATAATTTTAGGCACTCAGCAATTGATCTAATCCCTATTATGATGAGTGAAGCTTCTTTATTTAGTTTGCTTTACTATCTATGATTAATGAGATTACATCTAAACCAGCACTAAAACAGAATTTAGTTAGTTTCTAATGTACTGGTATAAAAGTACGCATTTCAATTAGTCAGGGTAGAAGATGTAACTTTCTTTTTATCAGAGAGTCAGGTAACAGCCTTCAATCTGCCAGCAAGATAGTATCCCTACCTATGAAAAAAAGAGGATTGAATGAAGCTCAGAAATATACCAATCTTTTGTGCTGTTTGGGGAAAGGCAGCTAGCATATATTTAAGCCTATTTGGAAAATGTTTCTGGTACATCTTTTGTCTTTGTGCAAGGGAGGATGGCCCAAGGAAACCACAGAGTGGCCAGAGAGTAATCTCTAGCAATAAAGCCTTTGCCAGACAGGTTCCGAAATGGAGGACTTGTCATATGTGTGAATGACTTCCGGAAGTGACAGACTGCTGTGCGCAGTGGCATTTGTCTTCTGCCTCCAGGTGATTGTTATGAATCTACTCCTAGAGTGTGTACAGATGTCGTGACACTGAAGCCACGTACACAAGAAAACTGTGCATTGTGTCTGCACACTCTCATTTTCCACCCATAGATACATTTTTGCCTTCATGCAGTCTCAGAACTTATTTTTAGTTCATCTGTGACTATATCTATATCTATATATATTATATATGTAATATATATAATTAGTTTCATGTGTCAATATAATAAGTAGGTGGTAGACATTGCAAGGCTTACAGATTAAATATCACTAATTATTGATTACTTTGAAAAAGACCATTCCATTTAAATGTCGTAGAATTCTAAAGGAAGGACGCTATCTCTGATCTTTATTTTTTTTCTTTAACAATGCTGTGCTTGGACACCTATTAGCAAAAAAGAGGAAAAAAATCCAGCAAGGTTTACTCCCACTAGTTTCCTCTTGCGATGCCCAACCATCCCTTAATTAGCATCTCCTCTGAGAAGATATAGCGACCAGCTTCCTTCAGTGCTGACTCAAAGTCTGTTTTTTGGTTTTTTGTTGTTTAATTCCAATAGATAAAATCTTGTCTTCTTTTTCTTTTGTGCTCATGAGTCTCCCAAACATTTTCAAAACAAATTATACAGTGACGTGACATGTGTTCACCGTGATGAGTGTTGAATGCAGACTGGAAGAAATTGACTGCATTCATTAAAGATCCTTTCTATCTACTGTCTTTTATAATATATTTGGCTGGCTGTTTTGCATTGATTCAACTTGATAATAAGCTTTACTCAGTCTCTCCACTGAGAGATACTGCTAAGTGTCCTCAGAAGAATGGGGAAAAAATGACCTACTAGACTCTAACTTTAGGTTTTCCTGGTGACTGCACAGAAAAAGCTAACAACAGCATTGATAAAATTTAACTCTGTTATTTGTGCCAAGGTTATCTTTCATTTCTTTAAGGGATAGTAAGTAGTTTAGTGTAACTCACACTCATTCTTTTTCTTATAATTGTATAGCTTAGAGTCATAAGGTGATTTGGATGTTTGATGTTTTATTTTCCTAAAATTCTGCAACATGAATATGAGGACCCTAAGGGAATTCCAGTCTTAATATGGTATCACATTAAAATGAAATAAAGAAAAACAGGACAGTAACCATAATGCCCTTAAAAATCGTTCATTATTTGTCTTATTAGAAGAACTTTGATTGAAAATTCACAGAAACACTTTATAAAGTCCACTTTGCTCTCAATTCTCACCCCCTACTACCTTCTTATGATGTCTAAAACCTCTTTGGAGGGTTCAGTGCAGTGCTAGTGTGCTCACAGGTTCTAGAGACTCTGTATATTCATTTGTCTTGAACATTCACAAATCAAAAATGTCTTTGTGCAGTCCAAAGCCATCACCTTGCTGATTTGCTTTATTTGATGGTTGATTTAGTTAGATGTTGTGTTTGGTTGAGGGAGGAATGAGATTTGGACAGAGGCTGAGAGAGACTGATGCTAAATCAATTACATTTGTCCCTACTGATAATCAAGAAAAGATTCCCTCCAGACAATACTATCTCAGAGAATTACTGAGTACTGTGAACCTTGCCTGGTATCACCACATTCTAAGAATATCAGCAATTCCAGCGTAACCCTAACCATGTACAATAAAAATTACCAGCTCTTTCTGCTCATAAGTTATATTACATAAAAATAGTTCCATTTTTTTTTGTCCTGCCTTATACATTTCAACTTTTAATCTTCTGTCAAAGCATTAGATTTAGGAATTCTCTCTTGCGTAATTTATAATTAGAAAGACTTGGAAAAAATAACATTTTAAGATATTGAATCAGAAATGCTCACTTACCTTATGGCACTGTTCTGTGTTACGTATGGAATATCTCATTTAAGGTGGAGAGTAGAATATCTCATTCAAGATAAAGAGTAGAATATTTCCCAATTAGCAGGTGAAGTGAACAAATGTTTATACAAATAGGTGACTTGTTCCTGGTCACACATCTAGAAAGAGCCATTCTCAGATTTGAATTCAGATATATCTTACTCCAGAGTCCATCCTTTTTACAACATAATTAATGTTTATAATTGAGAAGAAATTCCATTTATGAGATTAATAAATGGGTCATTTTAAAGTTAAACAATTATTTGCTCTAAAATACAATGTGAATGAACTTTTATAAGTGGAAAATAATAAAATTCATTTGCTCATAAAAGGGGTCTCTGAACTTCTTCCAATGAGGTTGTTTTAGTACCTGGTCTCTTAGGGGTTCCACCAGCTTGAAGAGCACACCGCTCTCCTATGCCATGGCATGTGGATTCAGACAATTCTTTTTTGTGTGGGTACCTGTAAGCAAATCCCTTATAAGTTATCTGGGTCACAAAAATGAGAAACATATCTGCCTTTCTTAAATCCTACATAGCCCAAAGCGCTGGCTCTTTAGCTGCTCCCACTAGACTTGCAATAATTCAATACTACAAGTCGTTTCCTCTCTCATGTGTCAGGGTTTATCTCTGAGAAAGACAGCAAGTGATTTTACAAACAGAAAGGAGTACAACCTTTCCCAGCAGGCGTGTGTATGCATACACACCCGCCCCCCCCCCCACTCTAATTGAAAAGCTTTTAAAAAGAAGAAACTTTTATCAGGGGAGCATTACAAGACAGTGCCAATATATTCTTAAATATATGACAGAATGGACTATCTCAAGCCTATGGACTCAGGTCTTGCACCTTGAAAAAGAGAATATATTCTTAACATTTCCCAGGCATCAGCTCTTCCTATATTGTGTCTGATGAATGCTTGTTGGAACTTCATCAAAAACTCTTTGGATAAAAATAAAGTGTCCACTAATGAAACAAATCAATCTGCCCACTCATTAGGCTTTGGCTGAATTCATATTGCATACCTAACACACTAGCAGATTGTGTGGAGAACACAAGAGAATGGAAGATGTTGTTGTCCATGCTACAAAACTCACATACTACACTGGAAGATGAAAACTGTCGCTATAGTGGTGAACACAAAGTAGGCAAGACACTGTGTGTAAACAAGCCCGAGGGGAGCCCAGGGCCCATGGTCTGTATGCTGAGTGCCTCCATGGGGTGAGGCAGCTGACAGGGTGAGAGGGCAAAGGACAGGATTTGCTTTGCTTTTTTCCCATCACCACTCCGATGCCACAACTGGTTTAAAAATGAGGACCATGATCTCACTGAAAATAAATATTGCAATAGATCTGCTTGTGAAGATCATCATTTTTAACGTTCTCATTTTACAAGTAAAGAAATAGAGAGAGACTAGAGTCAAGAGCATTATTGAAAAAATGAACAGCTGACTAGGGACAGATATCCACTCAGAAGGTACGACCCCTTTCAGAATGCTTTTGAGTTGACTGCTTCTTCCACAACATGATCCCATCCACTCACATTATGTTTTTACTTACTTTTCTGAGTGGTACTTATCTCTTTTTGTACTTAGCTGACACCACCTGGACGATGGAAAAGTCACCATCAGTTCTTTTTATTCAGGCTGTTGATCAGGGGTTTTAATCCAGTACCCTGGTTGAATTCAGACTTCACAAATTTGCTAAAGCTTGAAGTGGTAATAAAAAAAAAAAACCTAAAACTTCATGGTTGGTGACACCTGGATTGTCATTTTGGTTGACTATTGGTGTGTGTACTAATTGGCAATGTTTTCAACAGGATCGAGCTTAAGCACTTTATATAAGTAGACAGCATGAAGATATAGGGGTGCCAAATCCTGCAATTCTGTGGACATATTTTCAGTTGATTTTCATTTATGCAGGTATTTATAATTATACATGCACAAGGACACAAACACTTTCAAAAACAATTATAAATTCAAAATGTGTCGGTTAAAGTAAAGGAATGTTGTTTTTCTAAGAATACAGCCCAGTGGTAATTATAACCTAGCATTTTATTAGACTTTATTTCACAAAGCCATTCTACCACTTTTTTATTTACTTTTTTTTTTTAAAGAGGTAAGCATTCCTCAAGTCTTATAGCAATAAAAAGAGTCTGAGAGGTGGAAATACAAAGGTACAAGGAATTTCTTATGAATATCTTGGCATTCATTTCTCCCTAAAGGAAAAGTAATAAAGCCATTTCAGAAGCTTTTTTTTTCAGTCACAGTGATTATGAGAGGAAACAGCACCTCTCAATTGCCAGGCCCGCGGAAGGCTTGGGAGGTGCCCCAACATGACCAGAAGGGTCTGAATTTTCAATTGCCTCTCGAATCAAAAATTCTGGAATTGGAATTCTATCTTTTTTTTTTAACATCTAAATATCAAGTCCTACCATTCATCTTTTTACCAAACACCTCAATGACTTTCCTTACTCATTATTTCTCTGAATACCCCAACTTAAGGCTTTTCTTTTTTTGTAACCACATCACTTCCATAAGCATCAAGCTTGTTACTTTTGTCTGTCGACAATTTACTTGACTTTGTTTCTCTCTCACACACAGTGAAATGACTTTTGTATATATATATATATGTTTCATTACTTTCAGCAAACTATTGTACTAAGCGACATCTTTCTGTCCAGCTTTCCTCACCCTGCTCTCTATCCCCAATGTGATTTACTGTGTATCATGCTCTCCACACAGACTTCTAAAATCACCTTTGTGGTTTGGCTCATGCTATTCTCACTGCCCAAAATGCAATTTCAACCTCCATGTCTATAGCAATCACAGAAATGGAGACTGAAGAATCCCTGCTCACCAATCCATCATCCTGAGACCTATTTTAAACCCTGTAGCCTCCAAGAAATGTGCCTTAATCAATCTTGGCTACATAAACCATACACTGACTTACTTCTTCAATTGCAAGTTAGAATGCGATCCCTAATCTTCATTTAATATTTTTATCTCACAATAAGTTGTATGCTCCTTGGGGGGGGGGTTGGGGATGCTGGACACAGGGCTGCATGAGCTGGACACTCACAGTGCCCAGCACAGACCTAGAGATATGAAGGCTGCTTATTAATTGATTATTATCAAAGACCTCAACAAGCAGAACAACTGCCTAGTGTAATGTGGTAGTTTTATTTAGACTCTGAAGTTAGGCGAGACACACATATTTTTGATCTGGAGTTGATGAGTGGCTTGCCATTCCTTCACAGACAATCTGGGGGCCAGATGGACAATAACCACAGCCCTGTTCTCTTCTCTCCCTACTCCATGGTCTTCTGGGTGAGATTTGGCCCAGAACTCCATCTTTATTTATATATTTTTAAATAATTTTGTGAAATGCAAAATGGCATTTTGACAAGTCAGGAAATGCCATAGTTATGGTTCCTGCAGGACTAATTTATTCATCTTTCACAAGCTAAATGTTAAGGCATACATCTAAGTGCCAAAGTCATCAGTAATTACAGTGCCTCAATAACCACATGGACGTCTCGCAACTGTCATTTTCACTGTCCTGCCTCCTGTCCTCAGGGCAGGATTCAGAAACGTGTCAACAAACTGCAGAAGAGTGGCTGGTGTTGAGCTGAGGGATTTTTCCAGGGCTGGGCCACTCTCTACACCCCAAGGATAATGCTGGCTGTGGGCTGGTGTAGAGGAATCCTGGCAGCTGTGAAGAGCAGTAGGTACTTGGCCCCTTCCAGGTGTGAGTGCACTCTGCAGAATGGGGGGTGGTGGTGGTGCAGTGGGGTCAGCTATGTTCCCACCTCTGTGAAGATGTGCTTCAGCCTTGCTCAGGTCCACAGTTAGCACCCAGCACTGCCTCACAGAACTGGCAAATTGGAAGAAAATCTCTTTTATGTTCCCACCAACAAGTTTCTAACTTTGATGGCTCTTATTTTCCTAGGCCCAGCATCCTCCCTTCAACCTCTTACCCAAGCAGGAGATCCCATCCCTGGTTATAAACTAGTCTCAGAGATTCATTTTTTAAAAATTATTCCTGCCTGGAGTTGGTAACAAAGAGACCAGTTTCCACCCTGAACGGTAAGAAGGAGAAGGGCAGATTATAGCCGCGTGTCAGAAGGATGCAGGTAAAGCTGGTCTGAGATAACAACGCTGATGTGTGAAGACAAAGGGCCGAGCTGAGAGATGCACAGACGCCCATGACAGCAGTGAGCCTTGCCTCTGTCATTTCTGTCCTTCCAAAGCCTGCCAGCTCAGCGCTTCCCCTGCTCTCTTCCTCACCTCTCTGTCTTGATATCTTGATAATCACTTCCACACACATCCATTTTTCTCCAGACCTACTTCTCACTAGTAATCAAAGAAAATTGTCTAACACATCAGTGAAACCCAGGGAGGAATTTTTAAGCAAAATTTTCATCAAAGAAAAAAGAGAGTCTAAAGATTTGCTACTGTTCTCCTCCATCAGACAGTCTAGTTTCCATACTTGGCTTGAAGATCCTTGCACCTAAGTGCTTTCTGAAAAATAAAAAGGAAAAAAATTGTGGGCTTAAAGGAAATGTATTTAATTAGACAATAGAGCATGGCTCATTTTCAGTTCTGATTAATGAATATTAAGGAGAAGATGCAAACTTCCCTCACCAAGTGCAATATTATTCAAATAGAATGAATAGAGAAGCCAAACCTAATTTAAAATCAGCAAGTGATAATATCAGATGCTGAAGTTAATGTGTTGAGCTCTGTATTATAGTAGAGTAAATTACTTTTAGTTTACTTGTGAGGCTTTCTCTAAAGAAACAAATGACACATTCTGTGTTATCTATTGTTACTTGTAGTGCATTATAAACTAAACTGCTAGTAGTTTGGGAACTTTCCCATGTTATTATCCTAGTATGAAAATTGCATTTTGTATATGTAAAAATAAATGTATCTGAGGGAACTTAGTTATAAATCGAGGGCATCAAAAATTATCACAAAGAAATGTATAGAATTGACCACATATTGCACCAGGTACTATTCTAAACTTTCCACGTATATCACTTCATTTTGTTGTCAGAATGGCCTTACAAACTATTATTATCTGCATTTTATGGATTAGAAGACTGAGGTACTAAGGTAAAGCAAGTTTAACTTGGCCAAAATTATGCTACTAGTAAGAGAAAGAGACTGTGTTCAGAGACTGGGGTTCTCTCTGCAGATGCCGAACTCCTAACTGCTGTGTGATTTCACCTCTCAAAGGCAGGCTCTCACGGGATGGAGTAGACACTTTTGACTGCCTACCCAGCCTCTCTTTCTTTCCCTCGTGTTTCTTTCTCACAAGTTCCCAGGTACTTGTGGAGGTACACATCCTATGAACTTCCTGGGAAACCGAAGTTGAATGGCACAAGTGAATTGGCACATACCATCCCCTCAGCCCCCCCCAATCCAGCCATAGCTATTAGTTCAAAAGTGGTCTTGAGACTTAAGATAGCCACAAAGGGCAAATCTGGGTATTGTTAGACTGCTACAGCAGGCCCTGCTCTCTCACCCACAAATGATCTAGCATGTGGCTACAAGGTGGGGATTGCTGCAGCCACTTTGTCACCATGAAGAAACAGGGTTAGCATGACGCTGACAGTGTGGAAGGCAGAGAAGGTTGACAGAAGTCACTGGGTCTTCCTGACATCATTGGGCCACTGATCAAATTGGTCCTGAAATCTTGTTTGCTGGGGACATTCTAAGTGTTGTGAGCCAATGGATCCTCTTTGGGTGTTAAGCTGATTTATCAGATCAAAGGCAGTCTAACTTACCTACCTTAACATTGGAAGACTAACAAGAAATTAGTCATTTTTTGCTAGTGGGTAACATGATTAGAGTGAGCAAAGTGAGAATTAGGTTACTTTTTAAAGCTAAATTAATTCCAGTCAGTAGAGCAGTCACTAACATACATTTTTGCTTTTCGTGTTTGTTACGTAGGTAAGAGTTGATAAAGTCACACTGTTACCAACCTCTCCCCTGCCCGCCACCTGACACTTGAGCAGACATCGTTCCTCAGCCATGATGATGCTTCTATTGAGCCAGTATTTCTTCCCATCATAATTTTTGCTGTAACCTCAGTTAGGATATCACAGTTTGAAAACGGAGCTGGGGATCACTGATATAAGACAGTTACTTTTTGTTACTAACATATAGACTTGGAAATTGTGTGAAAGCTCTTCATCAAATCAAAATTTCTCCATAGAGACACCATTATCCCTAGGAGTTGCATTTCCATCTAAGAAACTAAACTGACTAGAATCATAGAAAAATAAAGAGCATGACATGAAAATGACAAGTCAACTGTAGAAGTTCATAATAATTTAAAGTAAAAAATAACATTGCCCTATAAAAGACCTACTTGTACTGTCTGTATTTATTTCATAATGCATACCACTATACTACACATGGTATATAGTTTATAAAATTAAAATTGTATTGCATCCACATTTTACATAAAATGAATCTATGATGTAATATAAATATTAATTGAAATTTTAATTGATATTAATGTTTTAATTTTTCTTGGAGTGATTGGCTGACCTCTTCAGGTCACTTAATAACCCACTAATCAGTCAGCCAATAACAAACTAATTATCCAATTAAATAAGAAAGCTTTTTGGTTCTCTTTTAAAAAGGCCTTATTAAACATAGACAAATCCAGAATCATTCTTCTTTTACTCAAAAATACTTAGATTAGTAATTTTTTTTTGTAGACAAATATTTACAGATGCTATATTCAAAGTTGTCAAAATATGGAAAACACCTCAATGTTCATCCACCAGTAAATGGATGAATAAAACATAGTATATATTCGTACAATGGAATGTTCTTTGACAATAAAAAGGAGTGAGATATTGCTACATTTTATAATATGGATGAACCCAGAAAACATTATGTAAATTAAAGAAAGCAGACACTAAAGACCATATTTAAGTGAAACATATAAATGGAGAAGGAAAGTAGATTAGTAGTGGTCTAAATTTTGGCTGTAGCGGGAAGAGAAAGTAAAACATTGATGGGTAGATGATGGGAATGTTCTGGATCAGTGGTAATGGTTTCACGATTCTATGACTGCCCTAAAAAATAATGAATCATACACTTTAAATGGGTGGATTTTATGGCATGTGAATTATAACTCAGAAAAGTTGTCCTTGAAAAATTACATTTTAATTCATGAAAAAAGCCTTAAATATTTATATAGCTAATAGTAGTAATAAGTATGTAATAATGCACTCTTAAACCATGGGATTTCAATAACAATAATAGAATTCCTATGAATATAAAACTTGAAATCCATTTAGATTATGTAGACTTGCCTTATAATTTAACATACTAGTAATTTTTATTCTTAATGTGATAAAATTATTTTTAAAATCTACAGAGAATTCATACTAATCAATAAGAAAAGAGCAAATAACCCCATTTATAAGGGGGCAAGAGACCTGAACAGAAACTTCTCTGAAGATGACTGTTAAATGGCCAATAAACAAACGAGGAAGTCCTCATCATCTTTAATCATGAGAGAAATGCAAAACAGAATCACTTTGAGGTATCACCTAACTTTAGTAAGATTAGCCCATATCTCAAAGTCCTCAATCTGTAGATGCTGGAGGGATGTGGACAGAAGGCAACACTTCTACACTGCTGGCGGGACTGCAAACTAATACAACCTTTAAGGAAAGAAGTATGGAGAATTCTCAAAGAACTAAAAAAGTTGACGTTCTATTTGATCCCACAATGACATACTAGGTATCTACTTAGTAGAACAAAAATCATTTTACCAAAGACATTTGTACCAGAATGTTTATTGCAGCCCAATATTACCTTGAAAGTGAGAACAATGTAACCTAAAAATTTGTGCCCTCACATTAATTTTAAGTAAAAAACAAAGACATCAATAAAAGGATCTCAGAATGTATAAGATGTTTTATAGTTTCTACACAGTTGCTGTTATAAGGAACTCCAGTATCATGAGAGTAGATAGGGAGCAAATCAATGTTTGACTCATTTAAACAGGTTGCCTGAAACAGCCTTCCTAAAGTTTGTGCATATGCCCCTCCCCTCCGCACGTTCTTTACACAGACAATGATGAAACAAATTATTCAGCTCACAGTTTTAGAATGCATTTCAATTGATTATCAATTGTTATAAACTTAGAATACTCTACCTCCTTGTAGGGTGTTTTCCTTTTCCTCCTTTCTTCCCCCCCTTCTAAAAAATAAAATGGTTTAGAGCCAAAAACCCCCCCCCCCAAACCCCAAAACTTAGAATACTCTATTGGATAGATACGTTTTCTAAAGGAAGTAAGGTGGTCTCATTGTATGTATTTTGTCAACCATGTTCTAATTTTTCTCAGGGTTCTACAAGACCCATTGCAATAAATAGCATATGCTGGAATTGGTTGTTTTGACCTCTCCCTTCTGATTTACTTAACAAGTGTCTCCTGAATGCTTGCTATGATACAGCACTGCCAATTTTTGACTCTGGAACTATTTGATCATTTTCTTTTCTTCACTCTTGCCCAGCTTTCAAGTTCTGAATGAAGAAGACTTCTCTTTAGAATACTTTTTAATTTTTTTTTTGTCCTTAACTTATTTTTTTATGAACTGCTGGAACACTAGCTTGAGTTCCTGGCATGGAAAGTTCACTTGGTTTAAAGTAGACAGAAAATATACTTCTCAAGGGTATGTTGAAAGAAAAGACCAAATGGAACTTCAAGGCAGTTTAACAACTTTAAAACACACTAGATTAGTAGGTTTACGGTAATGCTGGTAGCATATTTTTTCACACTGAAAATGATTTAAAAACAATTTTATTTGACTTGCTCCTGTTTCATCAACTATATCATATCACTCAAATGTCAATACTAAGAGGCATCATTCACATTGGTCAATCACTAGATAGGGGTCTTTTATTTTATTTTATTTATTTATTTTTGAGACATAGTCTCAAGCTGTCACCTTTGGTAGAGTGTCATGGCGTTACAGCTTAAGTGATTCTTGGGCTTAAGTGATTCTCTTGCCTCAGCCTCCCAAGTAGCTTGGACTACAGGTGCTCACCACAATGTCTGGCTATTATTTTTGTTGTTTTAGCTGGCCTGGGCAGGGTTGAACCCACCAACCTCAATGTATGTGGCCAGCACCCTACCCACTGAGCTATGGGCACTGCTAGTTAGCGGTCTCTTAAACCACTTATCTGAGCAGTCATTATAGGAGACCAGTAGTAATTCATTTGCATGTTGAGTACTTACCTGGGGCTGGGCATCGTTTTAGGCATTGGAGACATTCAACAATATCCAACACTCAAGATCTCTGCCATGCATGGTTTATCCCTGTATTTCTTCAGTGGAACAGAAGTTAACAACAACAAATATTCATGATTATGTCTATCTATCATCCAAATGTTTTAACAAAATGTTCTCTAAGGGTCACTGTTGGACATGATCAGTGAAGCCAAGTGTGCTTTAATATACTGGACCAAGTATGTAGTCTTTTCTCATTAAACAGCCCCCTCAGTCCCTTTTCTACACTACATGATTACGATCCAGACCTCAACCCTCTCCACCCCTAGACTCCCTGCTCTTCAGTTCATTTAGCATGATTTAAACATGGCAGAACAGCAGCATGTTCACCCCTAAGTCAGCATGATGTCTTAAGTCTGTCTTAACAGTTCTTCAGGAGTTGAGTTGAAGCTATTGTTCATGACATGATAATGTGTTTGTGGAGAGCCAGTCATGTATGAAGTACTCTGATAACCTGTCCAGAGAGCCTGCCACTTCCCTGAGGCAGTAGCGGAGAACGCAAAGCAGTGTTTAAGTGCTTAATGCGTGTTTCTGGTGACGGCACAACTGTGATCTGACTCTCATTTTCTTTTGTGCAGCTGTAACCTTGGCCATGATAGAAGCAGGGAAGCAAATGAAGATGGTCATTCTAGAGAAACCCCTGGACCTGAAAGTCTACGTTCTTCATCTTGCAGATGTCTCTGTAGGGGCAAGTTGCCAGCATCTATTCGTCTTGCATGTAAAACTCCCTTGTGTCACATAACCAGCCAAGTGGTCTGCACAGTTGATCTCAATAATGGTTCCCCACCCTTAGATAGAGGATTTGCTCCATAGTGATATTTTCTTAGACTTAGTTGATTTGAACTAAATTAAGTTTAAAGTTTTGAAGCATACATACTTATCCCTCCTTCCCTTCCTTCTTTTTCTTTTTCTCCCTCTCCCTCCCCCTCTCTCCTCCTACCACTTTCTCTTTCTATTTCTTTTCTCCCCAGTGGCAGAGATGTTTTTACTTTTTACTCATTGTGAATTTAGTCTCATACATATTTTCATCAATATATTAAAGGTCGGTATACATCATACCTAAGTTTGAGAAAGCAATAAAATAACATATGAAACATGGAAAAATGGAATTACACTCATTGTTGGTAGACTTTTAGTGTCAGACACTGGTGAGCTGTTCTCCAAACTCATTTCATTTTTCTCGGGACATGCAGCTAGTGCGTCATTCCCTGCTTCGCTTCTGGCTAGGTGTGACCATCTGATTGAGTTCTAGGCAATGAAATGAATTCAGAAGAGGTGCATCCCAATTCCAAAACTCTTAAAACTTTGTCATTCAAAATCTACCAGCTTGATCCAGGCAAGCTTGGCAACATCAGGAGTCACACAGCGACCATGACCCAGGACTTAAAAATTGGCATGTGGAGGAGAGTAGATACCAGTCAGCATCACCTGCTTTGAACCTCATGAAGCTAGGAAAGAAAATATTGTACTTGAACCATTAAACGTTTTGAGACCTGTTTGTTGCAGCAGCTAGTGTTATCTTAACTAACATAATTAGTGCCTATAATTATGGTCAAGATATAAAAAATAAAAGAAGCAAATAGATTGACTTTCAAATCAAGATATTCCCATTTAAAATTGTTCTTTTAAAAATAGTTTTCAATATCTATAATTACAAAATAAGATAGCTATAAAGCTATTAGTTGATACTTATTTTCGCACAAAGTAAGTAGCTTTTTAGTATTTAAGCATTTCAGCTGCTTCCTAGAACTGGACCCATCCAATATTTTTCTCTCAGGGATTTAGAATAGGCAAGGGCACTAGCAGTAATTTTTATTAATTTCTCAAGATGAGTCCAGAGTATTAGTACAGGCAGAAGTTGTCCAGGTTGAGTTATGGATGCCTGGTAGCCTTGTCTGGGAAGTAGCTTCCTCCCCTCTGCAGGCTCAGCTTCCACATGTACTGGGCACACCTCAGGTCTCCTTGCTAAGGGGCCTGGTAAGGTGCAGGGTGTTTTTTACAAAGACAGTATGTTACAACCATAGGATGTAGAAAATAACGGGTCCCGGAACAGTCATCTGCACTGCATTGGATGATTTCCTACTGGGAATGGTAGATGAAAAACAAAAGTCAGAAAAGCCTGGATTATCATTTTTGTAGAAATTTCTAGAATCAGGATGGGATTTTTTTTTTTCCAAGTCGGGGATGAAGTGACTGATGAGAATTTGTGAAGCCCCAAGCAAAGCTGCAGATGGATTTAACTGTACTCTCTCTCCACCCCTTGAAGCTTTGGCTCTCAGGGAGAAGAGCAGAACACATTGGTGGGTTCCAAGGATCTGCTCCAATACTGAAGAGCTGGAAATGAATCAGAAGCTGGCAAGCGCTGAAGTGAGTGGGCTTGCCTCCGGTTCACAAGCCTTAGGCGCGGATTCTGAATACAAGCCGATTGGCAGAACCCAGAACCGGCTCGTCGCTGTGGGCCAGCCTTTGTGGGAAACTATTCCACCACCAGTCTGAAACTCTACGTGTATTGGCGTAATCTCTAGGACCAAGAAAGGACCTGTTCACATGAGATAACTTGCTTTTATTCTAGCGATGAATGAGAGCCGCATAAAGCAAGGACAATTGTTTGTTTCGAAGTTCTAGCAGGGTTTAATGCCAGTGTTCCTCCTTCATGCTTTGGTTCCTTCTAGAAGCAATTGCCACTTATCCATACTTTCTTTTGAAAATGCGCCTTTCTGATTTTCAGCTTTCAGAGTTAGCCAGCCCCTCCAAAGCCCCCTGCCCTTCAAGGTGCAGTTTATGGTTCTCCTTAATTGCCCATTCTTTTGTCACTGCAAAGGGTAAGGTAGAAGGAAAACGTGGGAAAGAAGTCAACTTCCTTCAAGTTCAAGTGGGCTGATGTTCCTTCTGGATCTCAAAAGATTGGCTAACGATTATATTCTCAGTTGCGTTCCCATTTAATAATTGACTTTTCTCTCCCTTTCATCTTTTCCCTCAATACATACTTTTCTTATTTAACCTAATTTGTCAAACGTTTCTTTTTCCAGTAAGTATTTCTTTTTCAATGCACTTTACAGAAGTGTAGTGAAAAGTAGAAGGCATAAGATGAAAACATTGTAAATTCATATAATATTTAAAAGTAGTGACTCTGTGATGGATTAAGATTGTAACTAGACATAATTAGCTCATATACACAGAGGGTGCCAAAAATGTATACACATTTTAAGAAAGGAAAATACTGTATTTAAATTGTAAAACTCAAGTCACGTTTGACTTCTGTAATAACAGAAGATGTACTTCTAGTTAATGTACTTCTATTCATCTTTTGTGATCAGTATATTAATATTTATCAAGTGTTACAATTTTATACACTTTTTTCTTTCTTAAATATGTACACGTTTTTGGCAACCTTTGTACATGCATCATAGATATTGTGGGTTCAGTTCCAGACCACTAAAATAAAGTGAATATTGCAATAAAGCAAGTCACAGAAAGGTTTTGGTGTCCCATATATAAAATTTGTAAGAGGGACTCTACCTAACAAATGTAAACATTGTAAACTAGATGTTTGTATCCTCACGTTAATCTGAAATTAAAAAAAAATAAACTTATGTTTCTGATATAGTCTATTGATAATATATAATACTATATACTTTACACTATATACTACATACTATATATTATATATACTATATATAATAATGCAGTAGCATTATTTCTAAAAAATGTACATATGTTAATTTAAAAATACTGCTTAAACATGCTAACAATCACCTGAGTTTTCAGCAAATTGTAATTGTTTTGCTGGTGGAGGATCTTATCTTGAAGCTGAGGCCCTTTCTTTGTATTAGGCTTTGGCTTAAGAGAATGTTGTGGAGGGTTTGAATTTTCGCTTTTTTTTTTTTTTTTTTTTTTGGCCAGGGCTGCGTTTGAACCTCTGGTATATGAGGCTGGCTTCCTACTCCTTTTAGCCACTGGAGCTGCCCTCAATTTTATACTGTTTGAACATTAGTTAGTGCGTTCACTGGTGTAGCATTTCTCATTTCCTTCACTAACTTTTCTTTTCCGTTTACAACTTAGCTTAGTTTTGTGCAAGAGGCCCCGCTTTCAACCTGTCTTGCCTTTCAACGTGCCTTCCTCCCTGAGGTTAATTACTTCTAGCTCTTGATTTTAAGTGAGAGATGTATGATTTCTCCTTTCACTTGAATACTTAGAAGCCATTGTAGGGTTACTAATTGGCCTGATTTCAATGCTGTTGTGTCTCAGGGACTAGGGAGGCCTGAGGAGGAACAGAGAGACATGGCCAGCATTAGGGGGGCATTGAGAACAAACAACATCTATTGATGAAGTCTTGCATCTTATATGGGTGCCCCCAAATGATTGCAATAATTAATATCAAGGACCACTGTTCATAGATCATCATAACAGTTATAGTCATCATAACAAAGTTTTTGGTGTTGTAAGAATTACTAAAATGTAGCAGAGAGATACGTAGTGAGCATAAGCTGTTGAAAGAATGGTGCCAAAAGGTTTCTTTGGTGCAGGGTTGCCATAAACCTTCATTGGCAAAAAATATAGTATTGATGAACCCCAAAAAAGGAAAGCTCAGTAAATAAAATGAAATATGCCACATAGTTCTCATTTTCCTTCATTAAAGTCAGTTGATTTCATTCAGCAAGGCATGTCAGTCTCTGGGAACACAATTCCCTTATTCCCTTTTAATTCATTCTTGCATTTATTAAATCCGAGAGAGAGAAAACCATGGGGTTAGTAATCTCAGCAATTTAACACAGTATTACTGTACTAGCAGGAGAGTTTAGAGAGAGAATGAAAAAGACAGAGAAGTATTAACAGCTGATTCAAAATTCTGCCATGATGTTGGTTTCAGCCGCACCGCCTGGTGCGAGGACAGCCCGTATCACCAGAGCCACAGGCTCAGATAACAACAAAGGTGGTGTGGCAGCTGGCTTCCTCTGGAATGGGAACACAACACTCCCCCAAAGTAATAAAATCTCTTATTAAAAGGGAAGATATCTTTAACCAACCCTTCATGTTCCTCCTGAGACTGACAGGCAATTCCAACTGTTTATTTTTACTTAGCTCCAATGAATGCTTCTATTTCCTTCAGCTTCCTAATAATCTGGCAGTACATGCTGCTGGCACCAAGTGGAAGTGGAAGTGAAGGGCATCATTACAGGCTTTGCAGAGCAATCTGGGTGAAATTAGATTCTTTGAATTAAATCAAGCCTTAGTTTCACGGAGGGGAAGTTTTGTAATGTGAATTGGTTGAATTATCCCTAGCTTTCCAGGAATTATACAAGGTCAGAAAACCAAAGTTTAAACTTTATTTTCTCTCCTGTGCATGCCCTGTTCATAATCACTAGTTAATGAGCATTTTGATATTTATGCCTATTTCCTTTCGGAGATCACATTTTCATTAAATTGTGCAACAGCAGATACATAAATAGAATGCTACTTGTTGAATTGCTTCTTTCTCTTGAACTGTAAGTAGATTTTGAGTCCAGACTAGCAAATACTAAATGTGGCCAAAGAAAAAATGTATTTGTCTGTATTACATACAGAAATGTATTCTGTCACATCCTCCCTTCTGCTGTGAATATATTCCAGTATTTATATTCCAGAGGTTTCCTAAAGCAGTGTTTCTCAGCCTCTCTCCTCCTTTACAGCACACAAGCTGGAGCCCATCCATAGTGTGACGCCTTTCTATCATGCCAGCCCTAAAATTAGTCACAGTGGAAAGCAGGGATCTTGCTCATCCTCAATCAGAGTCCTCCAGTGACTTCCAATTCTTGGTTGAAGTAAAGTCAAAAGCTCTGATTTGCATTCCCATCTTCCACCCTGATTGTATCTTAGATATTTCTTGCTGCTTTCTGCTGAGGCCAAGGTGGGCTGCATGTTTCTCTGGGGTGTCAAGCAAGTCCTACCTCTAGGATTTTCTAATTTCATTTTCCCCCTTCCTGGAAATCTTTTTTCTTCTATTTGCAGAGGGCTTTTTCTTTACTATGTCAGGTCTCTGTTGAAATGTCACCTCCCAGAAGAGGTTTCCCAAACAGTCCCATTTAAAATGTTTCATCAAACCCAAGTCATTCTTTACCTCTCTCACTTGGTTTACTTTTTACAGCTTGGTTATCTATATGTGAAATCTCTGTTTTTATCTCTGAACTGTCTGTCTGTCTGTCTGTCTCTCTCTCTCTCTCTCTCTATATATATATATACACACACACACACACACACATACATATATACATATACACATACAATAAACGTACATATATATGTAATTTTAATACAATTTCAATTAATGTTTTTATTTTCTAAACTCTACAGGACTTTGCATGTTTTATTCACTACGGCAAACTCACCCCTGAAATAGCCCCCGGCAGATGTATAGTAAGGCTCTTCATGCATTTGGTAAATCAGTGAATGAAGAAGGGAAAGAAAGGCATGGTGCCTCACGGTGATAGGAAAGTTAAAATAATGCTTATCAGGTTGCTAGCCAAATATCTCTAACTCTGTCCCTGACCCTCTTATTTAAGAAAGCATTTCATAACATAAATGAACAGCAGTGATAGCAATTGAATCCTTTGCCTTATTATCTAAAAGAAAGAAAGAAAATCTTGATCTCCAACTTTATTTTTAAGTTTCTCCGATAACAATCTACTTCTGTTAGTGATAAGAGTGTGTTCAACATCTTTCTTAAAGGCCTCACAGTGTCAATGAAATTGTGCCTGGATCAGAGTAGCAAACTTGGGTTGCCTTCCTCTGCGAACACTTTAATTACCTTTGGATTCTCAGGAATAAAATAACCAAGGTCTAGCATCCTGTGCTAGCCCATTGTGAAGCCACTGGGAAATAGACAGATGAGTGAATATGTTACTCTGATTCCAAACCTGCCGGCCAGACTAGGTCAGCTCAAAAGGGATGTTGTCAGTCAGCTCCCCTTGTGTCTTGTTAAAGGATCAGCCTAGATCAGCGTGCGAACGTTTCTAAAGCCAGGAAACCTGGGGCGGTATTTCGGTTCATGCATTTGACATCTCCTTTAAGCATTTCATTCTTTGTGAACCAAAGAACATAATACTGTCATAATGAACAGTGTTTTTTTTAATTGCACGAGAATAAATAAACATGGAAAGACAAGATATTCTGGGTACAGGAGACATCACAGACTTTTCTGTGCGTTTGTGTTAGTGTAGTGAATACAACACTGTGGTCATTTGGGAAACCTGACCTGTGCAGTTTCTCCGGGCAGTTCACTCAGAGTGTGTAATAATTTCTCTTTCCCATTTCTAGCAAATGCATGGAAAGCTTTCATTATTGAAGAATATAACGCCAAGAGCTGATGACAATAGGTGTTGAGCAATCACTGATATCACATACTGATGCATTGCAGGTAATGACTTAATCATAATTTGGACTGAAGTGCTACTACACAGTTAAGGGATGCCTCCGAGAATTAGTACCTGTCACAAGAGGGTGCATTTTGTACCTTACTTCAAACACAAGTGTTGGTGCAGTCACATTTTTGCATCATCAGAATGTAAGTTAAATTATTGCTTAAATAGATGAGTCTGCCTGTTCAGCTGAGGAACACAAGAGAAAACAGACTGAGTAATTTCTAGGAAAATCTGTCGTAATTATAGACTGTGCCAGGACACTTGTGCATTTTGTAGAGGAACCAAGTTTCACACATATTTTTGTATCAACACAGAAAATTCAATTGTTAAATATGGCATTGCTGAGTATCACAGACATATTATGGACATTGAGATAATATGAATACGTGGCATTAAACAATATGGAATATGTCCCTGTGTCTAAAGAATGAGATATTTAGTATACTTTACATATTAATGTATCCTGTGTATAGCAAAGTAATAATTCCTTCCTTGGGCACAACACACATGATTTACATGTAGTTTTTCCTAATTACAGTCTTTTATTTGATCTCACATAATACTATAATGCAGACCAGCTTCATGATCACTCTTGATTCCAAGGGAAGAGACTGACACCCCGAGAACTGAAGTGGCGTGTCGGGCCATCACATAGGAAGCGTGTGTGATGAAGCCACATGTGAGGCCCTCAGAAACATTCTACTTCCCTTTCGCTTGCAGCAGGTTGTGGGCCTTTTGTGATAGAGATATGCAGATATATTCACATTTCTTCCTATTTACCCTATCTAATTTTTCTGTAACTGAGATGGTCCTCCTGCTTCAACTTTGGGGTTCTGGGTGCTGGGTGAGCGAGCATGCATGTGAATGAATGAGCCAATGGTTCCCATGAGCCAGCAGTGCACAGAGGCAGCTGCACCATTTACAGCCTAATTGGCAGCATCATAGATCACAGGATGCCCAAAGTTCACTAGGAGGAGATAAAGATGTCAGAGGGGACCCCTGCAGAGATACATCAAAAGCGTTTCCCTTCTGCCTCTCTTGATAACGATTCCAACTGTGTATTGCAGGTTGTGCGTTGTTATGGTGACAAGAGCAAAACAATTCTGGAGGTAAAGAAGGAAAATAAGTGGATAGGAAATCATATTTAAAGTCTTTGGATGTGAGATAGATATGAAATAAGAGTAATATTGGAAGATGTATATAGGTGGACTGTAGGATGTCTGGTGATGGAGGGCATTTTGAGGCTAAGTGTTCTAATTCTTTTTGGTAAAGATAAGAATTCATAGACCCTATGAATGTAAATTCTGACACCACAAAGCGTTATTTCAAAGGTAGTCTCCACCACTTACCCAGCTGTTCAATCTTGACCTAGATTGTTAACCTCTCTGGACCTGTAAAATTGTGGATATTGATCACACCTCTTTTCTGATCTTGTTTTCAGGATCAAATGAGTTAATTCATGGAAATAAATGTGCTGCCCATAATAAGCAATCAATGTGTTTTGGCTCTCAGGATTATGTCATATCTCTGCAGAAGGAAGTATAGTGTGGGCAGCTCTGAGGTCAACCACTGTCTAATCCTTGCTTAACTGTATGACTTTTGGCATGTCACTGACCTCTTCAAGCTTTGACTTTCTCACCTGTGTGCAACATTAGATATCTCAAAACAAATTTTTCAAATAAGGTGAAATGCATAGCATAGTGTCACCGCATTGTGAGCACTCAATGATATTATCTGCTACAGTTATTCAAGGGAATTGAGACTGAGGAGGTGATGGGATACTGTATCTGTCCCACTGATTAAAGAAGGGTGATCTATTAATTGTTCCTTATTCACTCCTAACTACCATTATAAAAAGAGTATATAAAGAATGATTTTATCCTTCTGTCACATGTAATATTGAATTATTATGATAATTGTTGCTATGAGTACAATCAAAAATGCCCAGTAATTATCACTGGTCAATAATTAAAGTGAACATGAGAGATTTGATAGCACAACAAAGTGACTATAAGCAATAATAAGTTAAGTTAAAGTCTAAAGTAACTAAAGGCGTGAAATGGGAGTGATCCTAACACAATGAAATTATAAATGCCTGAGGTGATGGATACCTCAGTTACCTTTATTTGATTAATTCCCATTGCATGCTGTATCAAAATATCACCTGAACTTTATAAAGATATACAACTGCTGTGTACCGATAATCGTCAAAAAGAAAAAAATAAATAAGTAAAATACCAATAATTATTATAGAGTGGAAATCATACCCTATACAAACATCAACCCAGAAGGAATTAAAGACTGTTTAAGATCAGAAACCATGAGACTAAAGGAAAACGGAGGAGGAACGCTCCAGAATAGTGGCTCAGGCAAAGCTTTTATGGTTAAAACTCCAAAAGCACAGGCAACAAACAACACGTACAGGGAAATGGGACTCTATTAAACTAAAAACTTCAGTCTATTGAAGAAAACAGTGAAGAGACGACTTATGAAATAGGGAAAATATTTGCAAACTATTTGTTTGATAAGAGACTAATATCCAGAACCACAAGAAACTCAAAAAACTCAGAAAGCAAAACAAATCCCATTAAAAACTGAGAAAAGGATCTGGACAGACATTTCTCAAAAGAAGACATACAAATGGCTGGAAGGTATAAGAAAAAATGTTGAACATAATTAATTGTCAGAAAAATTCAAATTAAAGCCACCCTGAGCTGCCACTGTTAGAATGGCTGTTACCTAAAAGACAAAAAAATAAAGTGTGTTGGTGAGAATGTCGTGAAAAGGGGACTCGTATACAGAGTTGGTGAGGATGTAAACGAGGGATGCCTCTGTGGAAAATAGCAGGGAGGTTTCACAACGAACTAAAAATAGAACTTGTTATGGTCAAGCAATTTGTGGCCATCATTCAAACTTCTAGGTGGGTGTTTATATAAAGGGAAGGAAATCTAGACATCAACGGAATGTCTGAATCTCCATATTCATTGCAGCACTATTCACAATGGCCAAGGTTTGGAATCGATCTAAGTGTCCATCAGTGGGTAAATAAAGAAATAAAATGTGAAATATCATTGTACAAGTTCTGACAGTTATGCTCATGAACTTGCCACTATCTGCTTACGTTGGCAGCACTGTGCAAACAACTTGGTAAGGTTTCACAGCCTTGGTACATCAGCTGTGTCTATGTTGACATGCGATGGTATCCTGCTAGGCAAAGTTCATTATTATTGTGTGTTTTTGTGTGCCTTTTAATGACAGCTCAATGGTAATTACAGAAAAAGGGTTCCAAAATTGCTCTGAAGTATGGACTAGGTGCAGCTTCCCAAGGGGAGCACTTCGAAGGTAACTGTCATGATATTCAGCAATGAGGTATGTAGCACCTTTCTAGGATAAGTTTGCAAACTCAATTGTCAGACCTATACACAATGGAATACTCTTCAGTCATAAAAATAATTGTCATTTACAGCAATGTCATTATGTTAAGTGAGATATGCCAGCCACAAAAGACAAATATGATGTGTTCTCCCTCATATGAGGGAGGTACCAAGTCGATTTCACAGAAGTAGAGCGTAGAATGATGGTTGGCAGAGGCTGGGAAGTGTGTTGGAAGGTGTTGAAGAGTTGATAAATAGGTACGAACACACAGATGAGAGGAATAAGTGCTAGTGTTTGATAGCATAGTAGGGTGGCTATAGTTAATAACATGTGGTATGTTTCAAAGTAACACTCAGAGAAGATTTTATAAAAAAACTATAAATGTTCAAGGTGATTGACATTCTAAATACATTGATTTGATTATCATACATTGTATGCATGTATCAAAGTATCCCATGGGTACACAATTAGTAGGTATCCATTAAAAAAAAAACGACATACCAAAAACAACTTACAGAAGAAAAAAGAAGTGTTCAGAAAAAAATGGGTGTACATCTAAAGGGCACAGAAACCAAACTAACAAAATTTTATTAGGCCAGACATGGCATAATTGGTGCATCAAAGAAGAGTGATGACCATACTGCAATGTAAACAAAAGTTCATGAGTATGTAAGAATAGTCATAAAAGAAAAAAAAATAATGATAGAGTCAAAATTATAGATACTGAAATTTATTAAAGTATATTGTCTCCTAACTCCAAATTACCATCAAAATTGAACTTTTGACTCCATGCTCCCCTGTTAACAGCAGCCAATTGTCAGTGTGTGTATTACATTATTGTTCCTGACTGTTTACCATGTCCGAAGAGGCAGAACATACTTTGCTGTTTTGATGGTGCTAGGTGTGGCCTGGTGAAATACTAGTTCTTAGTAGACATTGAGTCGTCCTGGACATTGTCCCTCCTCAAGTTTCTGCTCTTCATTTTGCTGACAGTGTGCCCTAGATACTGCTTATTCAAACGAGTCACACAGAACCCAGCTGAGCCAACCCTAACCTGGCAAAATCACAGCAGACCTGCAGCCATCACGAAATGTGAATAGCAAATTAAATGTTTGCTTTTGTAAGCCAGTGGGATTTAAGGTTGTTTGTTGCTGCAGCCAAAGCTGAATGATAAATATAGAATCATTTATACGGGATTTGTTACGTGCCCAATGCTTGGTTGGGTAAGCATCGTACACACTCTCTCATTTTATCCTCTCCTATCCCTGAGTGGTAGGCATTATTATTCCTATTTGGCAGATGAGGAACAGAGTCAAAAATAGTGAATACTTTGCTACATAATTTATTAGGCACCAAGTTAGGATTCAACTCAGGCCAAGTCTGCAGTCTTAGACCACATGGTGACTGCATTCTGAGGTTGGAAACTGCTAAGGAAAACCCTATAACTGGTTTTAAAGTGAAACGTGGTTCTCTCTGCCATATAGTTAAACCTAAAAATTCTTTACATGCATCAAAAAACCCATGTAAATGGGTGCACATAACATTTTTCTGGGCAGATCCAATAGTAAATAATAAATATTGAGAAACAATAAAAATAATGTCTAAGACCAAACCATTTATAAACCTGAATTTACATAGGTGACCCAGAAACAAAGAAATTATACTGAATCATAACCAAATGGTTTAATTTCTCATGGGGGAAAGAAGCCAGATTTCTAGTCAAGTTCTCCTAGGTTCTTAGCACTGTCTCCACAGCCTTTTGTATATAAATTCTGGCCTTAAGAAAGTTCCCTGAGCCTTCTTGACTTTCTCTCCCTAGCCCAGCTTTGAGGATTTCTCTCCATCTGAGAAATGAATAATTCAGAATTAGAAATGCTACACGAGTCCCACCACTCTTTAGCTTCCCAACTTGGTCATATCCTCATTATGGGAAAAGCCATTCCAAAGGCAAACAGCTTTTCATAATTGTTGTTTAATGGATATTGCCTGCTCCTGGGATTTCTTCCTCAGTATCTATTTGTAATTCAAAGGTCAGCATAATACCACTGGCATACACGGGGATTCTGAGAGATTTGTTCCCCCCGATTGATATTCAGACACAGTGACACAGTAGATTAGTTTAGGAATCTCTTCTGTAGTTAGGTCACAGTTAGGATCAATCTGACCTCATCTTAATTCTGGGTCTTCACCAGTCTCTAAGATAACTGACTTATGAATGTGAAAAATGGGCAGGAGCATTTGTTTACTAGCCTGGCATAAGAGGAAAGTCACCAAGTTCAAAGACTTCAGTCTCTACAATGGTCATTATCCCCCCTCCTTAACAGGCCCTAACATCACCTAAATGACAAATTCAGAAAGGTGCCCCCAAGAGAGTAATGTTGGTCTCACATATGGACACACTTACAGGATTTATATGGCAAGCTACACTTAAATTAGTAATGGCAATCTCATTTCAAGATATTATATATTGAAATATTATTCAACAAGAAAGCTATTTTCCAAGTAAGCATGGGTGATGATTATTTATTAGTTTAAAACGTGTCCCTTCTTCCCATCTCACCAAACACCACTTCCATTTCAAACGAGCTTGCAGCTCTCACACACTGCAGTTTATGCATAAAGACTGGCTGCTAAGAAGCACTTGCGCTTTGAGATACAGGGGAGAAAAAATGCTGCCATCAAGTTCACAGTATTTCTGGTAGATACTTGACTACTTCAAAAACAGAGCAAAATTAAAAATCAAGGAGGACACCTTCTAGGGTTATCAGCATAGTTCCACGGGGTGGGCCTGTGTGTGTGAGAGAGAGTTTTCATTTCTTCCATTTCTTTTTGTAGTATGATATTTGGAGTTCACTATCGAGGTTATTTCCAATCGAATTGCATTTGACCCTGGAACAACGTATAGCTTGCCCACATGGAGGCTAGTGGGCTACAGGTCACACATGCTCTAGGTTTAAATGGAGGATATAAAACTAACTTCTGTAAGGTCAGCATAATTCCTCCTACCTCGGAGAAAATACGACAGCAATTTTAAGGATAGAGGCTTAAAGGGAGCAGTCAAAAGTCCTTGAAATAAAAGCTGAGAGAAGAGTTCCAATTTTCAAATGGGGCAAGGAAGGTCAAGGGGTCAAGTTTGCATATGAGACCCTGACCCAGCTGACGGGAGCCTCCCTCTAACACGCTACTCCCGCCACCCCCTCCTGCTGTTCCTTCTCCTTATCAAGGTCTCTTAATTTAAGTTGCTGGTCTTTGTTCAAATAGTAGCTTACACATCAAGGCCAGAATGAGTGTAAAGCAGAGGTTAGGTATTTTTTTTTTTTTTATAATTTTATTGAATCATAATTCTGTACATTGGTGCACTGTAGGTATTTTGTTTTTTAACATGAAATATAAAGTCTGTGAAAGAAGATGTGATCAAAGAAAGCTGTCTTTTCTAGAAGTTTTAGGAAAGACGAATGGCAACGGCAAACTTTCATACAGAATGCTCACTTAGGGCACAGACTGTATGTGGGGCTTTAAATATATCACCCCAGATAGAGAAGAGGGCGTTGGCTACTCAGTAATTAACCCATTGCACACGTGCACAGTTCACGGTGGGCCACTGAACATTTATTATTCAGTTAATCCTTGGGTTTTTTTTAATTAAATAATAGCTATGTACATTAATGCAATCATGGGGTACAATGTGCTGGTTTTATATACAATTTGAAATATTTTCATCGAACTGGTTAACAGCCTTCATGGCATTTTCTTAGTTATTGTGCTAAGACATTTATATTCTGAATTTAGTAAGTTTCACCTGTACCCTTCTAAGATACCCCGTAGGTGTGGTCCCACCAATTACCCTCCCTCCACTCACCCACCCCTATCCCCTTCCCTCCCTTACCCCTTCTAAACACACTGTTGTCAATTGTTTTCTTTCCATTCTTACTTGCAAACCAATCATATTTTCACTCCCATCATTTCACTCTAACTGTTTTCCTCAAGATCACTATGGCAGTTGTTGTAGTAAATCCAGTGGTCATTTTTCAGTTTTTATCTGTCTTGACTTACCAACAGCACTTGTTATGCTATTTTTTAAAATAATAATGAAGAAGGAAATGGAAACTTGAGAAGTTCCCTTAGAAATTTTACTGAGAAGTTACTTCCTGAGAAAAATTATAACGATACGTTGGGAGAATTAAAAAAAAAAAAAAAGTTGGTAGAATGAGAACAAAAAAGACATGACCAGAAATACGGACCTGAGATGGCATGGGCTGATTAAGGGCTACAGGAAAATCACTGCACGGTAGCCATGAGCATTGGTGTTACATTTCTATATCCCATTTGCTTGTTGAAAATTTCTGGACTATATGGATTGTAGTTAGCCCTCTAGTGATAATTAAATTAAAGCCATAAACATTTTTTAGTAGGGGAGAATGATAATAGATATGGTTACTGAAGTTTATTGTGTGCCAGGCGCAGATCCAAGTGAATTATATCTCAAAATTGATTTATCCATAGTCAATGATGACTTTGTATCCTAATTTTACAGATGAAAAACTGAGGTCCAGCGGGATCAAAAACCTTGCCCCAAGTCACCCACTTAGTAAGTAAATGTGGAATGATTTGAATAGTGGACGAATAATAAGTTTGAAGCCCCAGCATTTGAAACCAACAACTCAATTATTTACTTAAAAGCTCTGACCAGTACCCTGTAAACCTGGAACTTATGAATGATATTAGGGGCACAGACCATCTATGTAGCCTAAAATCTATACATAACTTCTGATTCCCCCAAACTTAACTACAGATCAGTTGCCTGCTATTGACCAGAAGCCTTACCCATACCATAAATAGCTTGATTAATGTATGTAGATGTATTAAATATTGTATTCTCATAATAAAATAAGCCGCAGAAAAGAAAATGTTATTAGGAAAATCACGAGGAAGAAATAAATGCACTTATAAAACTGTATTGTATTTATTGATACTGTAAGTTTGCATCATATGTTTACAAGATGAACAGTCTATCTGATATGGTGGATAACTGCAGCTGCATACCTCAATCTATAGCATGTATCAAGCATTCAGATTTTTCTTGTAATGCCATGACTTTTGTCTCCTTAGGAGTACTTCCAGCATCACTAGTGGTGCTTCATATGGGTTGCATGGTGCTATTTAAGGTATGCTATTGCACTAAAAACAATGAAAAATCTGGAAGAACCATAAGAAATACTTTTTTACCATAGTACCCAATTTATTAGACAGATAACTGCTCATGTAGAGATGGTTCTGGGGAACATGGTGTCTTGTGCAGATACTTGTAACACTCACCACAATAGTGACAGGAGGTGGCTACCTCATTGTTACAGAGTCCAGGATGTATTACACTTAATTTTACACAGTTATGATTTAATATTGCAACTTTGTTGGTTTACATTTCTCTTTTTTTCAGATTAAGTTTGCTTTCGTAAGAATAAAGTTCTAGGTGTGGTTGTGTCCTTCATCTGGGAAGTGTTCCCTACACCATGCGATGTACCCTCCAGGTGGGAACTTACCCAACCTTTTCTTCCTCCCCTCCTTGCTTGAATTTAATTGAGTTTTTCTTCCACGTGAGCATGTGATCTACTAGTTTCAAATTAGTACTGAGTATATGTAATGCTTGTTTTTCCATTCTTGTTGTGCTTTGCTTATGAGATTGTTCTTCAAATAAGTTCAGATTGTTAGAAAAGATATAAAGTCTTCCTCTTCTTCATGACTGAGTAGCATTCCACGGTATACACATACCATAATTCACTAATCCAATCATGTGTTGAAGAGCACTGGGTAGTTTACACATCTTTGTGATTGTGAATTGTGCTGCTGTAAATATTCAAGGTCAAATATCCTTAGGGTAAAATGACTTTTTTTTTTTTTATCTTTTACGTAGATACTATGAATGGGATCAAGTGGGTGGTCTATATTTAGTTCTTTGAGGAATCTCCATACTTCTTTCCAGAAAGGCTGTACTAACTTTCAGTCCCATGAACATGACTCTCCCTTCTCTCCACACCCTCACCAGCATCTGTTGTTTCGGGACTCATGACGTGGACCATTCTCATGGGGGTTGTGTGATATCTCCAAGTGGTTTTGATTTGCATTTCTCTGATGATAAGGGGCAATGAGCATGTTCTCATGTGTTGGCCATTTGTCTGTTCTCATGAGAAAGTTTCTGTTTATGTCTCTTGTCCAGCTTTTCATGAGGTTGTTTTATCTTTTCTTATTGATTTTCTTGAGTTCTTTGTAGATTCTGGTTAGTAACCCTTTGTCAGATTCATAGCACACAAGTATCTCCTCCCATTCTGAACGTTGTCTCTGCGTTGATGATTGTATCATTAGCTGTGCCGAAATTTTTCAACTTAATCAGGTCCTCTCTATTTCTTTTACTTTTTACTGTGATTGCCAATGGGGCCTCTCATAAATTCTTTCTCTAGGCCAATAAGAGTAAGAGTATTTTCCATACTTTCTTCTAGAGTTTTTGTAGTTTCCTGTCTTCTCTTAGCTGAGAATGACCTCATGTATAGTCTGTGGGTGATTGTGCAAGTTTTGATTAATTTTAACTTTTTATAATGATTATTTGTGTATTTTATGATAATAAATGATAAAATAGGCTAGAATCTATGTAATTTGTGCATTCATGATGTGTGTAACTTTTCCCTACTTTTAAAAATATTGCTAGGTAATAGTTCATATGTAAGGTTTTTCAAATTGTCTAATGCCTCCCAAATTTTCTAATATATTTATTGAAAAAACAATCCATGTATAAGTGGACTTGCACGGTTCTCTTATTTGTTGGGAGGGAAGTTTTAAAAACTGAGTTTATTTCAAAAACTTAAGCCCACTGATCTAGAGAAGGTATCAGGAAACTTTTCCTGTAAATGGTCATGCAGTAAATATTGCTGAGTTGGTGGGCCATATAGCTTCTAATTCAACTGTTGGACTCTGCTGCTATATTGCTAAGGTAGCCACAGACAACATGTAAATAAATATGTAAGGCTGTAGGTCAACGAAACTTTACTCATTAAGCTGGTGGTAGAAATGATTTGGCCCATAGGATAGCTCTATTTTCTTGTCCTCTGAATATTGTAATGACACAAATGCAATTATGCTAAGTAATAATCTGTTTAACAAGAATAGTCCAAAACTGTCTCATGATTTTAGCAGAGAATTCTACTTGGTTCCAATATATACATTCTTTTATTTTTTGAAAATAGAATCTAGATTTTTTAAACTGAACATGTGATGGTCCAGAATAGATGTCCCTCACACCCCAACCTCTTACAACATGCTGTGACTATATGACAAGTTCTGGCCAATGAGAAATAAGCAAATGTATGCACATCTTCAAGTAATTTATCTGAAAAAGGAGAGATTCTGTTTTCTTCTGGCCTGGTCTAGTGTTTCCACAGTTTTCTTGGAGCAGGTTACCTTTAAAGTAAAACCACCCACAATATAGCACGAAGATAAAAAAAAACAAACAAAAACTCGAGTTCTTCAAACTCTGAGGCACTGATACTGTCTTCCTCTAACTAGAATTCTTCTGTATAAAAGTACAATAAGCTTCCACTTTGATTAGCTTCCTACTATTTGGATTTTCAGCCATGCTTAGCTTGATCAAATCCTTCCAGATACAATGGTCATGTGTTTTTCTTAAGTACATCAATGAAATATGCTTGTTGTACAATATCAGGAAATGACAGGTTGGGAAGGTGCTGTGACCTAAGAAAAAGGCACTGAATTTGAAATCAGAAAGCCTGTTTCTGCTACTTGGTGTGTGATTCTGGACAAGTTGCTTTACAATCGGTGCCAGTTTCCTCACTCACAAAATAAGGTTGGCTGCAGCTAATTCAGTGGTGTGAAGCTAAAATGAAATGAAATATGTGAAAGTAATGGAGTAATATTTATCTAATATTGGTAGAATATATATTTATACAAATGCGTGGGTATACAATTTTTATGGCCTTGGAGAGATATACACATACACACAGGTACACACACAGACGTAAGCACATACGTATAGAAAGATAAGGACAGTATTATTATTAGTTACCTCAGCATGATGAGAGTGAAGATAGTATTGGGAAGATTTAAAATGCTAAATTTGATTAATTTTGACAAATGTATAAGCTCAGGTAATGACCCTAATAAAGATAAGAAATGTTGCACACTTAAGATCGGTAAATTTTAAAATAAAAAATATCATTATAGTATTAATATAAAGTTTAAAAAAATTAATGATTTCATTATCTTAAAATTATTTTTAAATTTCACAGGAAAAAAATGTTACCTTTATACACCTACATATTTATGATAATAAATTTATAAATTAAAATAATAAATTGAAATTTAAAAATATATACTTATATATATTATAAAGAGTGGCCATGAAGTTCATGTGCAATTTTAAAATTGCACACTATTTTAAATTTCATATGAATTTTATGGCCATCCTGCATATAATACCCAGTGCAAATACATATAAAAGAGCCTGGCATGGTACAACACAAACATGAAGTTTATGGTTGAAACTGAATTCGAAAAACCGCAAAAACCATCAGTTGTGGAGGTAAATTTTCTTTTGATTCACTGATGGAGGAAGAATGTAGAAGTAGGGAAATTGTAGGGAATTTGACCGAGGGTCTTCTTCCCAGCCAGGCTGTCTGATTGAAGATTTCCTGCAGGTGCTAAATGACATCTGGCTCTCTGTATGTTGCCCTACGCCCCTTCTTAAACATGTACACCATTTCCTGCTTCATGAGTGTTGCCTTAAACATACACTCAAAGATCTTTTGCTTTTTGAAGTCTTTTCCAGCTCTTCTAAATGATATTCCTTCTTGTAATTCTTCCATAGATCATAAACATATTCATCAGACCATCTATTAATTATTTATTTGTATACCTTTATTCCAAAGTAGGATGGGGCCTCTATAACATCTTTGATTTATTATTTATCCATTCAAAACATTTTTATGAGTGCTGCCCATACCTCAGGCCCTTATTTACATTCAGGGGTGCAAACAGACAAGCATCCTCTTCTCATGAAGCTTACATTTCACTGAGGGAAACAAAAAAAGATAAAACAGATACAAAGTTAAATATGTAAAACCTCAGACGGTGATAAGGACAGAA
The DNA here is from genome assembly GCA_963573935.1 of Arctocebus calabarensis. NCBI lineage: Eukaryota > Metazoa > Chordata > Mammalia > Primates > Lorisidae > Arctocebus > Arctocebus calabarensis. The sequence goes on along the minus strand of CAUYON010122748.1, from coordinate 12,609 downwards.
AGAAAGTCAGTGTATAGGAAGCAAACAAGGATGAGATTTTTAAGCAAAATATTCAGAAAAGGCATCTCTGCTCAGATGTCACTTGGATACAGAACTCTCTAAAAGAAAGAGTTAGAAAAACTCAAGGCAGGAGCATGCTACTCATGCTAAAAGAACTTTAAGAAAGCTGAGGAGACTAAAGTGAATGTGGAGAGAATCCACTGCACATAAATTCAGAGGGAGAGGGTCAAGGTCATGCAGAACTCCAAGGTCATGGTAGAGATTTGACTTTTATTTTTAGTATTAGGAAGACATGGAGGGTCATAAGAAGATAAATGAGTTTACTAAGCCAAGATCCTACTGAATACTGATGTCTCTGTGGAGAACACATCTACAGAGGTCAAGGTCAGAGGCACAGGATCAGGGAGGAGAGTGCAATCACTCAGGTGAGGGCTGGTGATGACGGTGAGACATGGTCTGACGTGGGATGAATTTTAAAGGCACCTGGAAATTAGTATCTCCAATTACAAAACACATATTTAATATGGGATTGTGGGAAGGATGAATTATTTTTAATAAATGATTAAAGGTTAGAGCTAGAGAGTCTTATCATTTGAGTGATTATTAAAGAATACTTCAGTTGCTAAGTAGAGTCATCAAAGAACCAAAAAAGTCTTATGTATTTCTTGAATCCTTATTTAAAAAGTTACACTTTTTTCCATAAACTCTGAAGTTTTTAGTTACAAGAGAAAAACATTTTTAAAAGCAAAGGAGGAAGATTATATACTATATTTCCAAATTTTAAAATAGTAGTGAGTTGTGATATTGAGAGTAGAAATTGTTGATAAAGTTAAGAAAGCAAGAGGATTTTCAGTTCACACAATGCAAACATAGATTAACAAGAAACAAACACATTAAAAATATTTAAGTAATCTTGGTAACAGTGGTTTTAGAGAGAAAAGTATTCTGGCCAATTTGTATACTTTTTAGATAATATAGTATATTTTTGAATAGCATATGGATATGTTAATATTGTATAAAATGGTGAGAAATGATGTTTTCCTAGCTTTCTGGTTAAAATTGATAATATAACTAAATTCCATGAGGACGGCCTGTTTTTCTACTGGAGCTTTCAAATTCCTGTGAATCATATTCAGAGACTACATAAAAGAAAAATATCATCTATAGAAATGATCACTATCTCACATTAATTTTGAGAAAAAGTGTTGGTCTTAATAGAAAAGGTTAAGAAATAAGTTTGGGTTTTCTAAATTACTCCTAAACATTAATAGAATCCTTTATGCAATTTTTAAGTCTGTCACACACATGCAGGAAGATCCTAGATCATGAAGGTTTAGATCGGAAGTCAGAATTGTTCTGAAACATGTTATTTGAATTTATGTTAGGGTCCCCTGCCTCCCACACAGATCTTATTTAATAAGAACTTATCTCCTTTTAGACTAATTTCAACAAGTAACTTGCAGCCTCCTCTGTGACTTCACAGGCACTTTTCTCTAGGGCAGGTAGTGAAACAGGACAGTAAGACTGTGTATGTGTGACCCACACAGGCCGGGCTTTGTTTCCCACTCCTCAGGCTTCTCTCATCCTCATAACATTTGAGGTGAAGAAGGTTTGTACGTGGTCACTCATGTGTGAGCGTTGAGTAATATACAGTCTCTCTGGTTACTTTTGTAAACCAGTGCCTCTGCTCCAGCACCAATGCTATTACTCTCCATCTATTTGGTATCTGAGACCGTCTCTTAATTGGCTCAGACCTCAAGATGAGTGTGATAGTTGGTTGTATGTGGCTGGGCCTCAGTGCCGGGATATGTAGTCCAACGTTCTCCTGATGTTTCCATGAATGTGGTTTGGGAAGAGATTAATATTTAATCAGTAGACTTTGAGTAAAACAGATTACCCTCTGCCACATATGAGTCTCCTCCAGCCTATTGAAGGCCTGAATAAAGAGGAGTGGAATAAGGTGGAATTTTAAGGCAAGGTGCCCTCACTCTCAAACTGAAACATTGGCTCTCCCTGTGTCTCCAACCTAACAGTTCCTCTTGCATATTTTGTATTTGCCGGCTTCCATAATTGTTAAGCCAACTTCCTACACACACGCACACACACACACAGACACACAGGATTTCAAAAATGTATAAACATTTTTTTTTTTTTTTGCAGTTTTTGGCCAGGGTTGGTTTTGAACCCAGCACTGCCAGCGTACGGGGACAGCGCCCTACTCCTCTGAGACACAGGCACCACCCTATAAACATTTTAAGAAAGGAAAAAACTATTAAAATTGTAGTACTTAATATATACAAAGAACAAAATATGAATACAAGTCACATTGAGCACTTCTTGTAATTACAGAAATAAAATGTGACTTGAATATTACAAATTTAATACAGCTTTTTCCTTTCTTAAAATGTTTATACATTTTGGGGCACCCTCTGTTGTTCGTATTGTTTGTGTAGAGCAAGAGAGAGAGAGATTTTTATCCTATTGGTCTGTTTCTTCAGAGACTCCAAACACAATAGTGTAGAGAGTCTTGAATACGTCTCAATTCTCAATCTCTGCTGATAATATTTTCAAAATATCAATAGGAGAAGCAGTTGCTTATAGTATATACCTAAGTGGTAAGCCTAAAGTCTTATGCATAACAACAACATGTTTGAGATTGGGGATATTCTCAGGAACTCATGCCTTCATTTCAACAACTTCAACTGTTATCAGGGACTCGTGCCTTCAATTCAACAAATTAAGCAGCCTTTGCCGCAAACCATGTTGTTTGCTAAAGTGCTTCAGTTAGATCATGAGGCTAAATAATCACTCCTTTTGATAAACTTTTGAACTTGTACAAATTCATCTTGAATAACTACATTTAGGTTTGTTACACGGGCTATTTAGAATCAGAGAGGCCTGACTTAGAAATGCAGTGAGAATAAAGTTGATATACTAAAATTCAACATTAGGAATTCTTACATTTAGGTCTTGACAGTGCTGTTTTAACTTAAGAAACACCATATACTTTAAAGCAGATTGTTTTAGACTCAAGCTCTAGATGAAAATTTTCCTTGCAACATTCAAGAATAACACAACCCAAGATGATAGGAGACTAATAGATAATAGAGGGTTTTATTAATAAAAATATATTTCATAACACTTTACAATGTCCAAACCATGATGAGCCAACAAGTCATTTGAATTGTAAAAACAGGGCAAGTTTTGGTTATGGAATGTTTATGAAGCTGTAGCATTTTCATAAGTCCATATTTGATATAAAGTTCAGCCACTGTAGCTGGTAGGTTGGACATCTCAGGTTTTCTTGAATCCTATTATCTTTTAATTAACATGTGTCACAGGTGACTCAAGAGTTGCACTTTAGATCAGTTCACAAAGATTTTAAAGATATATCAAATAGCAATTAATGAAAGTGGGGCATAGGAGAGGAAACCTAAAAACTGTGTGTGGTAAAAGTAGGAAGTGAAGGGAAGGGAAATTGCCCTGTCTCAGTTATCCATTATTTTTGAAGTAAACACTCCCAAACTTAGTGTCTTTAAACAAACACGTGACAAACTATTTTATTTGCTCACTATTCCTAACTTGGATTGGGCTCACTTGGGTGGTTCTTCTGCTGCTCTTGCTCATAATTACTTGTGTGGATGAATTTAGCTGGTGGGTTAGTTGGAGCCTTGAGTCAGCTAGGCCACTGAGTTGTTTGACCTTGTCTTTCTGTAAATATGGCCTCACAATCTCCATCTCTCTTTCTCTCCTGCCTCACCTCTGGTGAATGTTGGGTGTCTCCAGTGAAATAACCGGACTTCTTACATGGTGGTTTTCAAGACAGCAAAGCAGAAGCTGCCAGATCTCTTTCATGCTTAGCTCTAAAATCTGCCCAGTATCTTTTCTGCCTCCTTTTATTGATGAGGGAGGTTACTCAGATTGAATAATCAGGCACTGCACAAGGGCATGACTGCCAGGAGATGGTTCAGGAGAGATCACACATACCCCAGACTGCTACAATCCCCAAATCATTTCTGTCTAAAAATCTTTGTAAATGATTTGGGTATAGGTGAGCCTATTGTTTAAGTGTACTTAACTACTACTGAATTAAATTTAATATTATTAAGCAATGCTTTCCTAGGAAACTTGACATTGTTTGACACTTTATAAAACATAGGAATGATGCCAAGTGCTTTATGATGTTTATTTTCCTTAGTTCTTATGCCATCTAATGATAGTTCTTAAATATGAGCCCTGTTTTCAGATAAAGAATGGGTTTAATGGTGTTAAAAATTATCCCAGCTCACATAGCAGAGGCATTATTCAAACCTAACTAGTTTTACTCTAGACAAAACCCTTTAATCCAGCTCCCTTGACTGTGATTTAGTTTTAAGAATTTGGTTTCCAAAATTCCGGGGTCCATCACCTCGTGAAGTCAGTTGAATCACTTTTCTAGGGATGATTTGAACTCATTTCCAATGCTGCTTAAAAAGAAAAAGATGAAGAGCCTAAATTAAATGGCACAGGTATCTTTACATTTAATAAAAAGTTGATTCCTAGGTAAAAATAAAGACACAGGTTAGTTAATATCTTGCCACATGTTACAGTAAACTCACTGAGACAAGAGAGAAGCTTGACCTGTTTCTGGACCATCGCATGCTGGTATATTCTCCATATACTATGCTACTAAAATCCATCATCTTATCTTTGTTTTTTTTTTCTTTCTGAGGCCTTCTTGAAATGAAGGCAATGTCTGTCAGCCAGCCTGGGGTCTCTTAATAACATGTATCATAGTAAGATGTAATTATTTTATGTATTTTTACTGATGGGAGGCAAGCTCTATGGATTCAGAGATGTGGTCAAACTTTTTTGGAACCCCCAACACCGAACACCCCGTGGGAACCAAGAAGGCGCCTGATGAACATTAGTGAATGAATGTTTGGTGGGGATAGGGAACTAAATATATTTCTTTCTGCATTTACAAGCAGTGCCAGTGAGTATCATTCTACTCATTTCATATGATCAATTCTGCCACCCAAGCAAAAACACAATGAGTTGATGCAGATGAATTTAAGAAGCCTTTGAGGACCTCTGTGCCATGGAATGCTGCCTGATAGAACTCAATGCTGTGCGCTGTCAGATATGAATTATTCATTGACACTTCACTCCTACATCATTATACCTTTCCTTCTGCTGTGTCTGCACAGATAGGATTGATTCACACATTATACCCAGGAACATTTATCATCAGAAAGACTAGAAACATTTTCACAGAGAAGAAAAACATGTAGGAATACACTTAGGATAACCACGCTGGTAATTGGTTCTCCATTTCCAACCAAGCAAGAGATTTGCTAAAGAAAGAAAAAAATGTGCTGCCTTTATGTCAAAATATTCATTGTTTAAGCAGTAATTCCCAAATAGAAACTCCTACTTTCACACAAGGCCTAGGAAATAATGAATGATTTTGTGAAATCTGACACCATATGTTCTAAAATGGGGCATTTCTCTGGCAATGACTGCAAAGCATTGGCTTGGAAAATCTACACACAGGGTCATTTCAACCGTGGAAAGTGTGAATGGAGAACACTGCTCTGAATTAATTATCAGGGTATGTCTGTTGTGTGTGTGTGTGTGCGCGCGCGTGCTTTGTTTAGCCTTTACCTTGGGAAATAAACCTGTGATTAGAGCATTAAGCACGGGAAGGCACACATGCACACATATACCTTTTTACACTAAACACAGAAGAGCAAACTAAATCAGAAATAAGCCTGGATTTAAAGAAGATGTGGTAGACCCATTCCATTTTTTCTTTTAATTTCTCTCTGTTTCTTCCAATAACTGTTAAGAACTACTCCGTATGATATACACTGAGGGGATAGAGTGGTGGGCCAGATAGTTAGAAGCTTGCTCCGTAAAGCTCCGCGTCTCTGCGCTCGCAGCCTGGACTTCTCTTTAGTGTCTATTTTCATTGAGTTCTAGGAAGTGCCACAGCCTTTCACGTTAAGTGCAAAGTGAACATCAAATAAATAAAATTCAGAAAACTTAGTGCCACAGAAATAATTTTAGTTCATCAATTTTGATTTTATAAGCTTGTAAATACTGGTAAGAACATGAGTAGTTATGCTACCGCGGGATGGGTGGATGTGTCAGAAAACCACCCAGAAATGCCAATAAGGATAAAATGTAAGAATTCGAGGTGTGAAGTAATGCAAGTAAAGTGCAAAGATATTGCTAATATTAATGTGGAGTGAAACCACAAACAAGGTCATCACGTTCATTTGGTCAGGGAGGGATAATTTAAAACACAGGAAGAAAAACAGCCTCTGAATGGTCGGCCTCTACGGTGACTTTGAAAAAAGGCTTATGGTAAAAATCTGCTCCTTTAAGATTTCTACTATAATATTCTACTACCACCATCCATCACAAATGATAAGTATGTTGGGAAGTGAGGTGGTTCCATATTTCACTGAAACACACAGAATTTACTAGAAACAAATTATTTTGTGCCTAACCCATGCAAACGGGGGGTGGATAAAAGCAGGAATGTTTGACCAACCTACCTGGGAGGGGAGATGGAATATTTCTGCCAGGAGTCACAGCATTTGCAAAAGTCCTTCAATGGGCTGAAGCACAGAGCATTCAAGGGACTCGAAGATGCCAAGGGGGCTGACGGGCAAGGATGGTGGGTGAGGAAGCTGGAGAAGGAAAGTGGAGCCCGCTGGGCATCACCAGGGAGGCTGGTCAAACTCCCTTCAGATTTCACATTGCACGCTACTGCCCTGGAAACCATTCATAATCACTACGATTATGGGAAAAACCTTGTCATACCCTCTTAAAGTGCTCTGAAGATCCCTGTGGCATTTACAAGAGTCCTAATTTTATACATGTAACAACAATTTTTTAAAAATTTTTTATATTAACTCATTTGTATATAGATCATATATACATTGATGCCCTTATGGGATTCGATGAGTTGATTATTTGTACAAATTGGAGTGTTTACATGCTACTAATCAACATAGCTTTCACCTCATTTACCCAATTACAGCATTATGACATTTGTGTTCTACACCTGATAGATCCAACTTGTACTTGCAATGTGCTCCATAGGTGTGGTCCGGTCCCCCTACTAACCCTCCATCAACCCACCCCCTCCTTTCCCCTCTCCCTCCCCTTCCCTACTTCATAATCCCTCACACTTGCCTATGTAACAACAATTTTATGTGTAAATTTAATTCGATGTAAAATGCTTTAGATGGTTTTACACGTAGAAAGACATAGGTCTTTTCCATTACACAGAGTTTACCACAGAGCTGTCACCTCCCTTCTTAATGTACATCTGCTCAAGAAATAAATGAATACATCTAAAAAAGAAACAATAAAGAAGCTGGACAGTATTATCACAAATTTTGATGACCAAGTATTTTTGCAGTTTTAATATTTTGGGGAACAACTTTTCGATATATTTTGCTACTCTGCATTGGGCAACCACATTAATTTTCCCTGATCTCTAATTAGGTACTTGGAAGGAAATTTGTTTTTCAGAAACTATTTGCCGAAGTGACAATATACTAAAATATAAATATGTGTGAGAGAGAGAGTGAGTGTGTGTGTATAAAATGATGACCCCTGAGACTGAGGTAGTGGAAAAAGTTATTCTGTGTAATGTAATTTGTTGCCACCACTCGTGATAAAGGTAAGTAAGCAACAGGAGAGATTGTGGTGGGTCCTCTCTTCACTCCACCTGCTCTGCACTTCTTGGTTATTTCTGTGTTTACTCAGCCCCTCTCCTCCTACTCTGCTTTATAAGAGGGGCTAAAGGCATTGCTTGGGACACTGATAGGCCAGGGCTTTATCCACCTCTCAGCTTCCTCATATATGAAATAGAAACAATAGTTCTACTTCACAGTTCTTTTCAATGTTTCAAGAGGATCAAATGTGAATTGCTCAGTGAGCTTCTGGCATTAATTACTCTTCAATTAATAGCAGAGGGTTCTTTTGTTTGTTTTTTGTATTCTTATCATTTTACCCATCATTTTCCTTCCCCTGGTCTTGTAGTTTTTCTGATGTTCACACTCAGCCCGTCTTCCTGTGGGCAGTAAGTTCCCCTGCTCTTCCCAGCCCCAGTGCTCGAGGCAGCGTGGCACTCCTGCTTCTCTGTTTAGGCTTGCCTTGGTCCTCACTTAACATCATTTTCCTTTCTTCATCTGCCTTCCTTCCAGCTCACTCTGCTATTGCTGTATTTTGTGTACTTTTCTAGGTTTCCTGCAAACCCTTCAGAAATTGGGGGGTACTCACCCAGCCTCCTAAGCTACAGCACCCAGAAGCTTCCCCAGGGATTTATGTGCTCATCAGTCATACTTCCAGGTGGCTGAATCTCCAACCTGGGAAGATTGGAGAGGGAGGCAATCCCAGAAGTGTTTTGAGAAGGGTGTCCTCAAGGTGGCTGGTGCTGGGGTAACCCAGGATGAAGGGTCTTCTTTCTATGTCTCTGCTCCTTTCTCTATGTTTCTCACATGCATTCCCACCGCTCTGAGACTGTCCATCAGATTCGCTCATCAAAACCTTATTGAGAACACAATTATGCTACTAGAGTTCACTGGAGCCTCTTACCCCTACAATCAGAAGACAAGATGAGGATAAGGCACGTCTCCAAACAATTGATCATTTGATAAGGACGTCTAAGCTATACAAACAGCCAGTGTGGAGAGGAGTTGAGGGTTGTAGGGTTTCTTGAGATCTTTGAAACCACAGGTTATATTCCATAAATACATCCAGCCCTGGGCACTAAACAAAATTTCCTAATATTCCTTTGCTCTTGTGTTTGCTTAGCAACTCACATTTCAGTTTAACTCAATGTCTGAGAATGATTGTTCCCTGTTTCGTTTTGCTTCTTATTGTGTCATTATGTTTGAAAAGTTAAATGCAGAGCTCACAATTATCTGTTGATTGTTATTCAGTGGCGTTAGATAATTTTAACTCCTCAGCAGATTTGTTTCCCCAGATTGTGTGAATGTTCATTCCTGTCTGACTTCAGGGCAGCAGACACACGGTGTTGAACGAGAGCTGTGGGAGAGACTGTTCCTGTTGGAAGCACCAGCAGGTGGTCCTGAACCAAGCCCGGCAGGCCCCTGCCCACTCTTCTCCTACCAGCACATCCATGTCAGTCACTCAGTGCACTGCCCTTTGTAAAGTAAAGAGTAGAATTTCTTAGAAATAAAAGCAGGAAGAAGAAATCAACCAGCAGGAAATTGAACTGAAGCATTAGGAAATTTAAGAGAAAATTATATTATTTCTTCATTTTTTTAATACAAGGAAAAAAACCAATGATGAGATATAACAGGTGTTGGAGGGGAGCAAGAAGGAAAAGAATAGCTATACAGACGCATTATGTCAGACCATTGCTCTCTAGAATGCTCATGCCAGATAGAGTTTGATCTGTGTCCCTTGGTTTATTTCAGATGTTGATTTTAGTTTTTTTTCCTATGTGGTATAGCTTCTTTTTTTCTTGGCCAATTTACTCAGTCCCTATGCACAGGGGAACTATTATTAGGATAATTACACTAAACTGTGTATTAAACAAAGTTTCTGCTAGATTCAGATTAAAAATAAGATAATCTCTAATTTGCCAACATCAAATGTGAATCATATTTATAGATGTGAAAACTTGATAAATGTATGTATAAAGCTAAACATTACATACATGTATGTGTGTGCTGATGCACATATATCTACCTTTATACAAACACTACCACAAAATCACCAATCCCGTGATATACGATATCAGTCAAATGTTATGCTAACCTCTGAGTCCTGTGTCCATACAATTTTTTTTCTGTGTTAAAAGACACGACTGCAGAAGTTAAGAACCTTATTGTCTTGTTTTGAAATTCTCTTAGACAGGGGCTGAGGAGACGAAAAAAGAGGTAGGCTATGTCTTTGTACCAAGGAACTAAAAATTTACACTTCCCAAACTTCTCCTAGTTTTGGACATAAACCTAAACTATTCCCTTAGGCACAGAGTCCTTCCTGAGCCAACACCCACCTCCTCTCTAGCCACTTCAGCACATGGGACCCTTTGCTGTAAGTGTACCGTGATTCCATCTTCAGAATCTGAAAAGCAAATTTTATGTCTCTTTCACATGTTTTTCTGCATAGAATACTCTTTCTCCAATTTTATTTTTTGATAGCTAAACTGGAATTGCAATTCAAAATTAATCTGTTCTGACTTTAATGTCCCTCATGAATTCAGTTCATTGCATTTTGTAGTTTCTCTCTCCCTTACGAGAAGGGGAATTCCTGGACTTTAGGTGCTTGTTCTGCAATGAGCTTGTATTTCCTGTACCTGGCACAGGCTTGGCACATAGAAAAAGCTCAGCAAGTACTTATCAAGTGAAGGAATAAGTGAGTGTTTGATGTTGAACTCAGTAAGTACTTATCAAGTGAAGGAATAAATGAGTGGTTGACGTTGAATGTCTTCACTTCCATTCTGAAGGCCTTTAACGATACCTGATGCTTGTTAACACACATACATCTAAGGAGGCACAATTTCTTGATATATATTCCTCACAGCAAATGTAACTATAAATATATAATTATATTCAGTTAGAGTCAGAGGACATAGGACAGTAAGAGCCATCAGAAACTGAAGAATATGATGTCTAGGCTACTACCAAGGTAGGGGGTGGGGGAGCTGTAACATGAACAGGTCCGGGAAAACAAAGACAACTTTCCCATAAATGATTTGCCTGTTCTGGAGTCATCCTTACATATTAATGTGCACTTCACAGTTAAATCTAAACATTTCAGAATCTATAAAGAAAGAGCAAAAAAGAAATAAATGTATTTATGATTATATCAAACTTAGTGCAAGGTATTTTGTGGATAAAATAGAGAAAAAGGCATTTAAGCAAATTATTAGACATGTTTAGCCACTATACTGGAAGAGTACAAACTAATGGGTCAATACCATACTACAGGGAGTTTTCCCACTGTGGTTTGATTTAAGGCTTTGTTCGTGAAGTTACTAAATCTATTTATAAAACCTGCAGATAATGTGAGATGAAAGAATTAGGATCTGAAATTTTTGGTAGATTATATTGATCATCAAGATATAAATGTAATTTCAGTGGTAATATGAGAACTTATTCTTGAATTAAAAATAAATTATTTATTAAAAATTGAGACCCTTGGCTCGGCGCCTGTGGCTCAACGGACTAAGGCAACAGCCACGTATACCTGAGCTGGCGGGTTCGAATCCAGGCCCGGCCCGCCAAACAACAATGATGGCTGCAACCAAAAAAAAAAAAAAATGGCCGGGCGTTGTGGCGGGCGCCTGTAGTCCCAGCTACTTGGGAGGCGGAGGCAGAAGACTCACTTGAGTCCAGGAATTGGAGGTTGCTGTGAGCTGTGATGCCAAGGCACTCTCTCCAGGGTGACAGCTTAAGGCTCTGTCTCAAAAAAAAAAAAAAAAAAATTGAGACCTTATTCTTGAATTCAGCGCCCATGGCTCAGTGGTTACGACATCGGCCACATATACCAGAGCTGATGGTTCAAACCTGGCCAGGCCTGCTAAACAACAATGACAACTGCAACAAAAAATAGCCGGGTATTGTGGCAGGCACCTGTAGTCCCAGGTACTTGGGAGGCTTAAGCCCAAAGTTTGAGGTTGCTGTGAGCTGTGATGCCACAGCACTCCACAAAGGGCGGCATAGTTAGACCCTATCTCAAAAAAGAGAATAAGTCAAGACAACAGTTTCAAAAGGGAAAATGGGGAGGTTTTTGGCAGATGGAAGACTTAGGCATTTTTGTTGATGGTAAATTTAGTTTGAGTCACTAGTAAGATGTTATGGAGACAAATGAAGAAACCATTATGCAGAGAGTTTTGGTCCCACTTACCTGTATTTGCTCGGACCATATCTGCAGCAAGGTAATACTCTGTGGGTTCTGCATTTCAAGAAAAATTTAGAGTAAATTTACAGGAAAATCAACCGAGATGGAATTCATCATCACATTTTCAGAGGGATGGTTGAAGGAACTGGGACTACTTCGTCTGAAGGAAACTAATCTCTCTGGTGGGGAGGAGCCGGTTGGCCTCACTTAATGTAAAATGTTTACATGTGGAGAGAAATTACACTGTTCTATACAGTGTTTGATCAAGACATTGCCTATTACTGATTATACTAATCAGATTTATGTTTTCCAGAAATGTCATCAAGCCACACACAATAAAGATGGTTCCAGTCTATGAACCCCTGTATCACTCTCCCTCTGGAGAAACCCTAACTGCCCCCTTCTATCATCACCCGATTCAGCAGGAAGCAGTTAGATCGAATTTTAGCCCCTTTTCCCTAAAAGCAGTTAGGGTTTCTACTCGGAGCGGGAGAATCGACGCAGGACATTTGGCGCCCTAGCCAGCTCAGCGGAGCTGGTGGACCTGCCGCCTCCTCCTTGGCAGTATCGCTTCTGTGGCAGCCAGCTTAATAACCAGCTGGCTGGATGACAGGCAAGGAGGGGGACCTCCAACCCCCCCCCCCCAGGCTCCAATAGCCAAAAAGACCAGACTACTGCCAGAGACACCTATGCCTTGGTGTCTCCTTCACTTTACACTTAGGACTAAATGTG
>CAUYON010122745.1:0-14334 GCA_963573935.1 Arctocebus calabarensis | reverse complement strand
GAGTGCTGTGGTTTCATAGCTCACAGCAACCTCAGACTCCTGGGCGCAAGCGATTCTCTTGCCTCAGCTTTCCAAGTAGCTGGGATTACAGGCACCTGCCACGATGCCCAGCTATTTTTTAGAGGTGAGGGTCTTGCTCTAGCTCAGGTTGGTCTTGAACTCATGAGCTCAGGCGATCTGCCTGCCTCGGCCTTTCAGAATATGGTGGGATTACAGGTGTGAGCCACCGTGCTCAGCCCTTTTCACCCTGTTTTCAAGGGATCTTAAGTAATTGTTTTGAGTCATGTTAATATTACATTGATTAAACTCACTTGATTAAATGAATGAATAAGTAGTGTTTTGAATTTTTGAAAAAGAACCATTATAGTATAGATGACTTTGGTAAAATAATTGCATAGTAAGAAGATAATATAGAAGCTTTTTGTAACTTAGTTGTATACATGAGAACAACTACGTGAAATTTGCATGGTTGTGTCAGTTTAAATATGTCCTTTCTCCCTCTCTCCTCATACCTTCCCTTGTCCCAACCTTCCCAAAGTAGGTTTTAGTTTAAATGGAAATGGAGAAAGTATTGTGAGAGCCAGTGGGTGAAATAAAAGGTAAAATCAGATCATTTCCTAGAGTAAAAGAAATAAAATCTTATATCTAATTGAAATATCTTTCAATCATAGCTTTTTTTAAGATTTGGGAAAATATGCTGTTCATTACAAAATGGTTTCCCTCCTCTCATTCAGGCAAAGGAAAAGTTGATATTCAAGCATATCTAAGTCAATGGCAAGATGAGCTTTTCAAAAAAGAAGAAAACATTAAGGATTTACCAAGAATGAATCAGGTATAGTATTTTATTTTTTTGAAATAGTCTCAGTCTGTGTCCCTGGATAGCGGACCATGTCATAGCTCACCACAACCTCAGACTCTTGGGCTCAGACAATCCTCTTGCCTCAGACTCCTGAGTAGTTGGGATTATAGGTGCCTGCTACGACACCTGGCTGGTTTTCCTATTTTTAGTACAGACAGGGTCTTGCTTTTGCTCAGACTGATCTCTGAACTGAGTTCAAGCAATACACCTGCCTCAGTCACCCAGAGTGCTGGGATTACAGGCCTGAGCCACGACACCTGGCCCAGGTAGGATGTTCTCAAAGAGAAAATCCTAGGCTCTTGCTTTTTTGAATGAATGTGGATGTAACCCGATTCTAAAATAGGTAATGTGCTAATATAAAAAATAATTAAATAATCTATGTATCATCTCCGTAAGTTTCAAATGAGCACAGAAGAATGGGAATAAATTTTTTAATGATACTTTACTTTAAACACTTAGAGTAGTGATTTTCAACCAGTGCACTGTGACAGGATCCTAGTTGTGCCAAGAAAAATTTTAAAGATCATTAATTAAATTATTTTTGAAAAAAGTTCAAGGCACAATAAGTATATTCTTTTTTTTAACTTTTCTTTTTATCAACATAATTTAAGTGTACCATGGAAGTATGTTCATTTATTCAGTAAACATTTTTTTTTAAGTGCCTACTGGATGCCAAGCCTGATGCTAGATACAGGGAACAAGAAATTACTGAGATAAGTCACAACCTGGTTCCTAATGATCTTATATTCGAACCTGCTCAGGCAACACTAATAACTACTATTGACACAATTTTAAATTCATCTCTTTCTTGTACACTGTATAGTCAAAATCTGTTCTTATTTTTTTATAACTTTACCAGAATGAGAACTATCAAATAACTTATTTCTCAATGGACTATGTAATTTGACAATTGAATAAGGACTTTTTAAATTGAGTCAGTATGATGCACTATTCTAAAATTATTATAAATGAACAGTACTGTAGATCAAGGAAGAAAGAAATAAAACTTAAACATTTGTTGCAATATATTATTATTATATTATTGTATGTGTGTTTTCTTTTTGTTTACAAATACTTTTTCTGGTAGAATGGTTGACTTATAGGACTCTTGTGTTAGAATCATGTTTTAAAATTGACAAAATATCTTCTAGGAATATCTATGGATTATGTAGTGGCAATTAGCAAAGCAGTTTATCTCTCCACTTCGGCCCCACCTCAGCCTTTAAAGAGACACATGCCCGAATGTTTTTATTGGAGCTAGTTTGCACTACTAGATTGTACCCACGTCATTATATCCTAAATTTAATTCATTTGACTGAGCTACTCACTCTAACCATTTGAGAGAAAGTGGTATTCATTTTTAATCATTTTGTTAAGAATGGTTAATGAATTAATGATTTACATGTAGGGAAATATGGGACTTTGCCAAATTAAAAGTACTCCCTAACATTAAAGTAATGATGATAGGCAGGAATTAGTTTGGATGTAATGCACTGCTGTTAGGCAATAAATGAGAAGAGGACTTGAATTTTCTTCCATGGTTTATACTCCTTTTTCTAGAACCAAGTTTATTTGGGGATTGATCATCGGTTCTTATAACTTCTAAAGTGAAGGTTGTATGGCACAAATTCTATATGGAAAAGTAATCACTTCTAAGTTCTCTTTATTTTTCCAAAGTCTAATACTCAAATGTGATATTTCCAACTTGTGTCTTGTAGTCACAATTTATTCAGTTTTCAAAGACGCTGTATAACTTATTTCATGAAGACCCTGAAGAAGAGTCATTATATCAAGCCATTGCTGTGGTAACCAGCCTATTACTGAGAATGGAAGAAGTTGGAAGAAAACTGCATAGCCCTACATCAGCAGCTGAAGGATTCTATGATACAGTCTGTGCTTCTGGAGGACCTAGTGAAAAGAAAACAGAGAGCCACTTGGAGAAAGATGCCTCTTCTCTTAAGGCAGAACCTCAGTGGTCGTTTGCATTTGAACAGATTCTTGCGTCTGTCTTGAATGAACCAGCTTTGGTGAGGTTTTTTGAGAAACCTATCAATGTAAAAGCCAAGCTAGAAATTGCAAAAGCCTCTCAGTTATGGTCTAGAACCAAGTTGTAAACCTCTTAACAAGAATTGCTTATCATAGATAAGTTTACCAAGATTCTTATAGCTATCAGCTTGATTCCTCGGAGTAGGGTTCAGGGATTTATCTTGTTATCAACATATTTGAAGGCTAAAAAAAAAAAAAATATTTAGAAGCACAATATGTCCTTCCTTCTTGGTCCCAAATTTTTGATATTCTTAAATACAAATATACTTTTTATATTTCACAAGATATGCAATATCAGGGGAGTATGCAAATGCTACCACCAGAGGGCACCAGCATATCACTTTTATTAAGGAAATTACTTAGCTAGTGTTGCTTTTTACATATGGATTGACGATTTTGAAAAGATGGTGTTAAGTTTGAGTGTTAATGATGCTATGTCATATTGAGAAACCCTACTTTCCAAATTGCCTCAGTCCTTTTAGAATGCTTTAGAGGATTGGATTCTTAGATCTCTAGCCTTAATGATCTAGATTGGGACCATTTGGGATGCTCATTTTCATCTTATTTAACTGAAGTACTATTAACTTTTTAAAGTTAATCTCACCCAGTCTTCTAGTGATAATTTTTTTTAGTAATTTCTGCATCATTCCCATCTGAGTGGTTCAGAAGCTACTAACTCACACCGCCGTCTCCCTGTTACTGATAAAACAAATCAAGAACTCTAAACTCTGGGCTGATACAACGAAAAACAATATTGGATTTGGATTTAAGCTGGGTAAAGCCAGCCTTCTGAGAAGAGTTAAGAAACAGCTCGATTAACTATATAGGTCTCTCAGACTGAGAAATAAGAGAAATTCTTCTGAGCACTGCTACTTATAGCATTTGTCTCAGATTAGTTTATGACTGCTTTGGTTCTAGCTTCAGGTTCTGGATTTTTACCAGTCACGTTTTAATTTACATCAGATAGCAAAGAATAGTTACACTGAGACTGAATTATTGTATTGCTCTGGCAAGCACATACAAGTGTACTTGAATCTAATGATTGCCAAGGTAATGTATAGAATTGCTAGCACCTATCTAAAACATTTTGACTATCTGATTTAGGTATGTCATTTCTGTATATATGTTATTCTACTTTTATGCCCATCATTACAATGACAGTCCATTTGGAGATAATGGGCTTTGTTAGCACTTTAAAACTAACCAATTAACCAACCACACTTGTCCACTTGTGTGCTACATGTGTTTCTGACAAGAGCAATTAATTACTTGACTTAGGAAACTGGAGGAGAAATCATTCATTGGAGCTTCTTCCTTCACAAGTGACTTTGGGTTTAAGTCATTTGACTTGTCTAGATGTGAAACAATGGAAGGGCAGGGCTCCTTCAGAGTGACCCTAGAAGTTTCCCTTTCTGGGAGGGAATTGGTACAGTCAGCCTTTGGCAAGAAGCCACTGTGAACAAAGCTTAACACAGAGGGCTTCATTACCACAGGATGTGTTATTTTCAGAGGAGTTGAAGAATTTGCAAGTTGAGCCTTCAAACATTTCATAAATTAAGTTTAGCTAAACATTTAATATTAGTGCCTTTCAAATGATTGATCAATCTTGTCTTTTCAAGGAAATTACCACTTAAAGAGATAGTTGGTAAATAAGCATCCATGCTTTTGCTCCAAAATGATTAGCTGAAATATGTTGACATTTTAGAGCTAAGTTAATAGTTTACTTGAAAAACGTCACAGATCTGCTATTATGCAGTGATTTTTAAATTACACTACAAAAGCTCTAGAAAAACCGTTTATGTCGTGTGTACAGCACTACTATATACACTTTGTTGAATATTTTGCGAGTTGTATTTACAAAGAAAGATACTTTCTTAAGACCATATGTTATTTGTTAATATTTGATATGATTTTGAAGTCAGAACAGTGACTATAAGCTAGGCTGTGTTTCAGCCTAGATTAAAATTGAATACTTAAGATTCTTGAGTTGCAAAAAGATTATAAATGCAAAGTAAAAGACATTTATTTTCTGAGTCTGCAGGAGATACAGTCTGAAGATTATAATTTTATAGCTGCTGCCTTGTTAAGCAAATGTTCTTAATATTAAAATCTTATGTAATTGTGCTGAACTGAACCACTGCATTATACTTTATATGTTAAATGTGTTATAAGGTGACTTCTCTTTATAAAAATAAATGTTATAAACCTATTATATTAAATATGAAAAATAATTTACTTAGGTTCGGCGCTTACAGCTCAGCAGGTTCGAACCCAGCTGAGGCCTGCGAAATGACAACTACAACCACAACCAAAAAATAGCCCAGCGTGTGGTGAGTGCCTGTAGTCCCAGCTACTTGGGAGGCTGAGGCAAGAGAATCGCTTAAACCCCAGAGTTTGAGGTTGCTGTGAGCTGTGATGCCACAGCACTCTACCTACTGAGAGCAACATAGTGAGATTCTGTCTCAACAAAAAAATCGTTTACTTAAATATATAAATATTATGTACTGTAATATACTTTCATTTACACTTAACTCAGATATCACTTGAGGATTTTCTTCCTGTATCAGTTAGGATTCAGTTGCAGAGAAGAGTATTCACTTTAATTATTTCAGATATGAAAAAAATTATTATTGGTAAATGGCTTACATGATTATCAGAAAGACTGACTAAATTGAACTTTCAAGAACAATTTCCAAAGCCATAGCACTACCAGGTCACCAAAGGAGTTGCTAACTCTTCAACAATTAGGAAACTGCTACTTCCTTCTGCCATAATAAAAAGCCATCAATCACTATTGCTGCTCCTGCCGGAACCATGCTGCACCTCCTGTCATTTATGTAATCAGTGAAATAGATGCCATTACCCTTGCCTCAGCACTCACAAGCTCATGACTAAGTTGCAGTAGAACAGCCAGCCAAACATCTATCTTCACAACCATGTTTACCAGCAGAAGTGACGGAAGCATAGTCCCCCCCTTGCTTCTGTCATCTATGGCTTACATGTGTGCATCTAGTTGTTCTATAATTAATCCAGAATCCTAGTTACAAAGGAATCTGGAAAATGTACTTTTCAGCTTTTTAGCCTCTGCAGTACAGGAAGATACACTAAGAGGGTGGAAAGCACATTGAACGGTGTATTTATTTTCTGTCGCTACATACGAGATTGTAACACACATTTATAACCTCATCACTAAAGTGAGTCAGGTCTCTGGGCTCAGCTTACCTGAGTCCTCTGCTTAGTACCTCACAAGGGTGCCACCGAGGCAACAGTGGGGCTGGTTCTCACATAGGGGATCAGCACAGGAACAACCCATTTCCAAGCTCACTCAGGCTGTTTGCGGAATTCCTTTACTTACGGTTGTAGGTCTGGGAGCACCAGCGTATTGCTGATAGTTAGCTGGAGGCCACCCTCAGCTTCTACAGGCCGCCTAAAGTTCCTTGTCACAGAGGCTTCCCCTAAATGGACACCTACTTCATCAAGCCAGCAAGGAGAATCTACAGCGAGTTTGCTAGCAAGACAGTGTCTTACGTGATGGAACATAATTACAGCAGGAACATTTCATCCTCTGCCATGTTGTGTTGGTTAAAAGCAACCAAAAGGTCCTGCCCACACTCAAGGGGAGAGGATTATATTGGTACAAAGGCATGAATATCAGGAGGCAGTTATCATGAGGGGTGCTCCGTAGGGTCTTGGAGTCTGTCTACTCCAAGTACCAATCCATGTTATTCACCTCTTTTTACCATGCAACACACACTTCTTCCCATATTTCTAAATAGCAGCTGATAGCAACAACAGCATGATGCCACCTGTCATAATATAAATCTCCCTCATACAAAAGTGCACTAATCTCTGCTCAGGAAAGATCCAAGTTTCTATCAGCTACTTGGCTCCTTCCATGGGCAATGTTGACTCCTAATTTAGTCTCAATCCCAGCTTCACATCTATAATATGTGCACCAAATTATAAAGTTAATTACCATCAACCCACCTTATGTTAAATAGCAGAGGGAAAGCAGGGGAATAAGTTTATTATTCCTAAAATAGACAAGGAAACATGATGGGTAGCTACTAAGTCACTATATCTGCAAACTGGTCATGAAGCTATAGTTGTATTTTGGTTTTTTCCTAATTATGCAAGCAATTAACTTTGTGTACATGCCTATGAATTTTAACACAAACGTACCTGTCACCCTCACAACAACTAGAATATAGAATAATGTCATCACCATAAAAGGCTCCTTAATGCTATCCCTTTGTAGTCACGCCCTTACAACCACTGGATCGGTTCTCTGCCCACCAAGTAAGAGACCCCACGTGTGTGTTCTCAGCATCTCTTTCCCCTGCAGCCATGTAGGAAAAATAGTTAATCAGGTGCTTCTGCCAGGAATTTCTCAATCTGTAGGAAGTAGGAGGGAAAGTGGAGAATATAACACATTCTGGTGGCATCTTCACATCAACACTCTGGTTCTAAGGTAAGATTTAGAGTGCTTTTGAATGCCCAGATTTTTATAACCCAATTTTAGGGGGAGAGTCTCATGCTGCTTAGTTGTTCTATGAGCAAAACACTTCAATAAACCAACTTCCATTCCCATCCCTTCCTTCTGCTTTTATCAGCCAGAATCTTGCTAAAGTAAGATTGATACTTATAACACAGGGGGCCCTCTAGTGCCAAATCCCTCCAGGCAAGGCAAATGATCACCGTAAGAAGCATATTTTATCCTTTATCTCACATTATGCCGCATTTTCTATTTCTGTTATCAAAACTGCGTCTGTGGCTCATCGAGTAGGTCACTGGCCCCATATACCCAAGGTGGCGGGTTCAAACCCAACCTCGGCTAAACTGCAAAACAGAAAACTAGCCGGATGTTGTGGCGGGCCCCTGTAGTCCCAGCTACTCGGGAGGCTGAGGCAGGAGAATCGCCTAAGCCCAGGAGTTGGAGGTTGCTGTGAGCTGTGTGATACCACGGCACTCTACCCAGGGTAATAAAGTGAAACTCTGCCTCTACAAAAAAAACAAAAAAACTGTGCCTGTAGGGTGGCTCCTGTGGCTCAGCGAGTAGGACGCCGGCCCCATTTACCAAGGGTGGCAGGTTCAAACCCAGCCCCAGCCAAATTGCAACAACAAAAAAAATTGCTGGGCATTGTGGCTGATGCCTGTAGTCCCAGCTACTCAGGAGGCTGAGGCAAGACAATCGCCTAAGCCCAAGAGCTGGAGGTTGCTGTGAGGTGTGATGCTACAGCACTCTACTGAGGGTGACAGTGAGATTCTGTCTCTTAAAAAAAAAAAAAACCTGCGCCTGTAGCTCAGCAGCTAAGGTGCCAGCCACATACACCAGAGCTGGCGGTTTCAAACCCAGCCAGCACCTGCCAAACAGCAATGACTACTACAACAACAACAAAAAGAACTGCATCTTTCTTCCATCCCAGAAGCATCAAGTAATAGATTTCCTAGCTCCTAATTCTACGTCTTCCTTTGCAGATAATGTCTTTGTGTATGACTGCTTTTAAGAACTTAATCTTTCCTGGTGGTGCCCACAGCTCAGTGGGTAGGGCGCCTGCCACATACACCAATGCTGACAGGTTTGAACCCAGCCCAGGCCAGCTAAAACAACAATGACGACTGCAACAACAACAAAAAATAGCCGGGCATTGTGGCGGGTGCCTGTAGTCCCAGCTACTTGGGAGGCTGAGGCAAGAGAATTGCTTAAGCCCAAGAGTTTGAGGTTTCTGTGAGCTGTGACGCCATGGCACTCTACCCAGGACAACAGCTTAAGACTCTGTCGCAGAAAAAAAAAAAAAATCTTGATCTTTTCAGTGTTCTGCACTCTATGGTTTATCTAGCTTTTTTAAAAAATTCTATTCCGGATTAATTATTAAATTTTGATAATCAATTATCATTCTCCTAGACCTGTTTACCGTCTACACAGGCCAAACAGGCAAGTTAAATGAGAATATGGGGGCGGTGCCTGTGGCTCAGTCGGTAAGGCCCCGGCCCCATATACCGAGGGTGGTGGGTTCAAACCCGGCCCCGCCAAACTGCAACAAAAAAATAGCTGGGTGTTGTGGTGGGTGCCTGTAGTCCCAGCTACTCAGGAGGCTGAGGCAAGAGAATCGCCTAAGCCCAAGAGTTGGAGGTTGCTGTGAGCCGTGTGATGCCACGGCGCTCTACCGAGGGCGATAAAGTGAAACTCTGTCTCGACAAAAAAAAAAAAAAAAAAAAAGAATATGATAGCAATCATCCCCCACCTTCCATATACACACATGTTCTTCAAATCTTTGGTGCACCCTCATATCTGACTTTCTTAGGGATATGGTATTGACAGATTCAGTAATTTCTTGACTCTTTCTACCTTACATAGTTCTTACTACACTTGTTAAGGAACAAATCTGATATATCTGTCAGTTACTGATTGTGCCTATTTCAAGTAGGCACTCATGGACTAAAAAATAACCACATAATGCATTTGTAGATCCACTAGACTTATCTTTGATGGATCTAAGATAAAACTGGTCTCTTGACTCCAGAAGCCCTGACTCCAACCAGTGGATTACTGTTGTGTTCAAACCCCTTCTACTCACCCCCAGGGATGAGTGTGAACTCAGAGTCAGTATCCAACAATCTCTGAAAGCCTGAGTATTTCTACTTTCGCAGTGTATAGTTACCCCAGTAAATGGCCACAGGCCTCTCTGGCAAAAAAGAAAAAGGAAAGCTACATTCACAACACACACTTAATGGTATTGCCGAGTCCTTCCTGAAGGTTACCTGGCTTTTCCTTTGAAGGCCTCTGAGTGTGTAAACAGACTCAAGTCTGCAAATTGCATGAAAGACTATAAATCTCCATTATGATGACTCAATTGGGTTTCTGTTCACCAGACCTTGAGACATTTTGGTTATATAAATTAAGTAAGAATTAGCAAGCTGCTTGTTTATTTTATTCTAAGAGACCTAAAGGATAATTAGCCACTATCATACTTTTCTGCAGGCCTAAACATTCAGAATATTTCTCTAGCCACACTCTTATCATATTTACCATGCTCAACCCATCTCTTGTCATTAAGTGTTACCACTGCTTTCTGCCATTCTTGGGTCTCCATTATTCTCATTGATGTTAGCCAGTTCCTGTCAGTAACTTAAGAAATTAAGGAAATTTAATGTTCATACTACCCAAAGCGATCCACAGATTCAATACAACCTATGAAAATACTAATGACATCTTTCAGAGAAATAGAAAAAAACTCCTAAAATTTGTATGAAACCCCAAAAGGCCCCAGGTAGACAAAGCTGAGCAAAAAGAATAAAGTTGGTATACCATGGAATACTATTCAGCCATAAAAAGATGGAGACCTTGTATCTTTTGTATTAACCTGGATGGATTTGGAACACATTCTTCTCAGTAAAGTATCACAAGAATGGAAAAGCAAGTATCCGATGTACTCAATACTAATACGAAGCCAGTAAATGATCTAATTCATGCCCACATAGGAGAAAAACTCATTTCAATTCAACTTGGGGGGAGGAGGAACGAGGGAGGGGGAAAAGGAGGGGGTTGGAGTGTTCCCACTTAATGTAGGGGCGTATAGCATACCCGATGGGTGTGGGACACAACTACAAGAGGGACTCTACCTAACAAATTCAAGTACTGTGACCTAGTTGTACACTCACATTAACCTGAAATTTAAAAACAAGAGTAAAGTTGGAGATGTTGCACTACCTAATTTCAAAATATACTACAGCTGGCTCGGCGCCTGTGGCTCAACGGGCTAAGGCGCCAGCCACGTACACCTGAGCTGGCGGGTTTGAATCCAGCCCGGACCCGCCAAACAACAGTGACGGCTGCAACCAAAAAAGGGCCGGGCATTGTGGCGGGCACCTGTAGTCCCAGCTACTTGGGAGGTGGAGGCAAGAGACTCACTTGAGCCCAGGAATTGAAGGTTGCTGTGAGCTGTGATGCCACAGCACTCTATCCAGGGTGACAGCTTGAGGCTCTGTCTCAAAAAAAAAAAAAATATATATATATATATATACTACACCTATAATAAGCAAACCAGCATAGTACTAGCATAAAAACACACATACGCCAATAAAATAGAATAGAGAACACAGAAATCTGCGTACTTACAGTCAACTGTTTTTTGGCAAAGACACCAACATTTAGTGGGGAAAGGATACAGATTCATCAGTAAATGACCCTGAGAGAACTGGATGTCCATATGCAGAAGAATAAAACTAGAACTCTCTCTCCATGTGCAAATATCAGCTCAATATGACTTAAAGATTTACATGTAAGACCTGAAATTATGAAACTACTAGAAGAAAACAGGGAAACACTTCAGGACATTGGTCTGAGCAAAGGTCTTTTGAGTAAGACCTCATAAGCACAAGCAACAAAAGCAGAAATAGACAAACGAGATTATGTCAAACTAACAAAGGTGACAATCAGAATGAAGAGATAATGGCAGAATGGGAGAAAATATTTTCAAACCATTCATCTCGCAAGAGGGCAAGGGATTAAAATCCAGAATATACCAACAGCAAAAAAAAAAAAAAAAAAAAGATGTAATTAAAAGGTAGAAAAAATGAGCAGAATAGACATTTCTCAAAAGAAAACATATAAAATGGCCAATAGGTATATGAGAAAAATGTTCAACATCATTAACTATCAGGGGAATGAAAATTAAAAATACAATGATATATCATCTCAGCCTGGTTAGAAGCTGTTATCAAAAGGGCAAAACATAACAAAGCTGTCAAGGGATAAAAGGGAATGCTTACACATCATCGCTGGGATTGTAAATTAGTACAGCCACTATGGAAATAGTATGAAAGTTCCTTTCAAAACTAAAACTGCAACTACTGTATAATCCAACAATCCCACTCCTGGGTTTATAGTCAAAGGAAAGGAAATCAATATGTCCAAGAGATATCTGCCCTCCCATGTTAACATGATGTCCTCCAGACTCATTTAGTACTGAAATCAACCAGGAGGAAGGAAGTGGGGAGATGAGGAGGGGGAAAACCTACCTAATGGGTACAATGAACACTATTAGGTGATAGACACACCTATATCTAGGACTCAAGCATTACAAAAATAGCACAGGTAACCCAAAACATTTGATATTTTGAAAATGTAAAAAAGCGATTAGAGAAAATATGGAATCACCCTATTTGTCCATCAACAAATGAATAAAGAAAATGTGGAGGCCAGGCATGGTGGCTCATGCCTATAATCCTAGCACTCCGGGAGGCCCAGGCGGGCAGATCGCTTGAGCTCAGGAGTTCAAGACCAGCCTGAGCCAGAACGAGGTCCCATCTCTAAAAACTAGCAGGGTGCTGTGGCAGGCCCGTGTAGTCCCAGCTACTCAGGAGGCTGAGGCAAGAGGATCACTTGAGCCCAAGAGTTTGAGGTTGCTATGAGCTGTAACACCATGACACTCAACCCCAGGGGGACTGAGTGAGACTCTGTCTCAACAAAGAAAAAAAAAAAGAAAGAAAATGTGGTATTTATGCACAATGGAATACTGTTCAGCCATTAAAAAGAATGAAATCCCTGAGGCAAGAGGATCACTTGAGCCCAGGAGTTTGAGGTTGCTGTGAGCTGTGACACCATGGCACTCTACTCAGGGCTACAAAGTGAGACTCTGTCTCAAAACGAAAAAAAAGAAAAAGAATGAAATCCTGTCATCATTCATGGCAACATGAATGAGTCTGGAGAACATTATGTTACGTGAAATAAGCCAGGCACAGAAAGTCAAATACCACATGTTCTTTTTTTAAAAAATATTTATTTATTTTTATTATTATTAGTTTTTGTTAAATCATAACTTTGTACATTGATGCATTTATGGGTTTCAGGGTACTGCTTTGATATACAATGTGAAATGCTTACATTGAACTAAGTAACACATCCATTACAAGTATACTCATTTCTTAATAGTTTTGAAATGTACCATTGCATCATGCATATTAGGTGAGGTCCCCCCCAAATACCCTCCCTCCTCCAAAATCCCCCCTCCCCTCCCTTATCTCTCCTCTTCCCTTCTACTTTCTGGACTATAGTTATGTTTTGCCATTCATATGAGTGTGTAGGTGGCTATATATTGATTTCATAGTATTATTGAGTACATTGGATACTTTTATTTGTCTATTCTTGAGATACTTTACTAAGAACAATATGTTCCAGCTCCATCCAGGTAAACATAAAAGATGTTAAGTCTCCCTCTTTTTATGGCTGCATAGTATTCCATGATGCACATATACTACAATTTGTTAATCTATTCATAAGTTGATGGGCACTTGGGCTGTTTCCATGTCTTGGCTATTATGAATTGGGCTGCAATAAACATTCTGGTGCAAATGTCTTTGTTGTAAAATAATTTTTGATCATCTGAGTATATACCTAGTAGAGGAATCAAATGGTAGGTCTACTTTTAGTTCCTTGAGTGTTCTCCAAACTCCTAAAAGGGTAGTATTAGCTTGCATTCCCACCAGCAGTGTAGAAGCATTCCCTTCTCTCTGCATCCACGCCAACATCTGTAGTTTTGGGATTTTGTGATATGGGCTAATGGTACTGGAGTTAGATTATATCTTAAAGTGGTTTTGATTTGCATTTCTCTGACGATTAAGGATGATGAGCATTTTTTCATGTGTTTGTAGGCCATGCGCCTGTCTTCATCAGAGAAGTTTCTGTTCAAGTCTCTTGCACACATAGAAATGGGTTTTTTTTTTAATTCTTTTCTTATTGATTAGTTTGAGTTCCCTGTAGATTCTAGTTATCAGACCTTTGTCAGAAGCATAACCTGCAAAAATCTTCTCCCATTCTGAAGGTTGTCTGTCTGCTTTACTTACTGTACTCTTGGCTGTGCAAAAGCTTTTTAGTTTGATCAGATCCCAGTAATGGATTTTTGGTATTGCTTCAATTGCCCAGGAGATCCTCCTCATATATTTATTTATTTATTGAGACAAGAGTCTCACTTTGTCATTCTTGGTAGAGGGCCATGATGTCACAGCTCACAGCAGCCTCAAACTCTTGGGCTCAAGCAATTCTCTTGCCTCATGAGGCTGGGACTCCTGAGGAGCTGAGACTACAAGCGCTGGCCACAACGAGTGGCTAGGTCTCTCTCTGGCTGGTCTTGAACTTGTTAGTTCAGGCAATCCACTGGCCTCAGCCTCCAAGAGTGATTACAGGTGTGAGTCACCACATCCAGCCTAAGTACCACATGTTCTTGTGTAAAAGTTAAAATTTTTCATCTCATAGAAGAGTAGAATAGTGGTTGCTGGCTCGGAGCCTATGGCTCAGCGGGCTAAGGCGCCAGCCATGTAAACCTGAGCTGGCGGGTTCGAATCCAGCCTGGGCCCGCCAACCAACAATGACGGCTGCAACCCAAACAAAAATAGCCGGGCATTGTGGCTGGCGCCTGTAGTCCCAGCTA
>CAUYON010122744.1:0-22270 GCA_963573935.1 Arctocebus calabarensis | reverse complement strand
TGCATGGTCTACAAACACATGAAAAAATGCTCATCATCCTTAATCATCAGAGAAATGCAAACCAAAACCACTTTGAGATATCATCTAAGTCCAGTAAGATTAGCCCACATCACAAAATCCCAAAACTACAGATGTTGGTGTAGAGGTGGAGAGAAGAGAACACTTCTACACTGCTGTGGGAATGCAAACTAATATGGCCTTTTTGGAAAGAAGTTTGGAGAATACTCAAGGAACTAAAAGTAGACCTATCATTTGATCCTGTAATCCCCCTACTAGGTATTTACCCAGATGATCAAAAATCATTGTACAACAAAGACATTTGCACTAGAATGTTTATTGCAGTCCAATTCATAATTGCCAAGTCAGGGAAGCAATCCAAGCACCCATGAACCCATGAATGGATTAATAAATTGTGGTATATGTACACAATGGAATACTATGCAGCCATAGAAAAAATGAAGACTTCACATCTTTTATGTTTACCTGGATGGAGCTGGAACATATTAGTCTTAGTAAAGTATCTTAAGAATGGGAAAAAAAATGCCCAATGTATTCAATACTACTATGAAATCTGTATATAATCACCTACACATTCATAGGAATGGTAAAATATAACTATAGTCCAGAAAGAAGGAGGGAAGAGGAAGGAGAGAGGAGGGGAGGGGAAGGGGGAAGTTTGGAGGAGGAAGGGTATTTGGGGGTACCTAACCTGTTGTGTATAATGCAATGATACATTCCTAAACCATTAAGAATGGAGTATGAATGTCTTACCACAACAAATAACTGAGGAGATGGTTATATTAATCAGATAGATGTAAGCATTCCACACTGTATATCAACTCAGCCAATTGTATCTCATAAATGAATTAATGTACACAGTTATGATTTAATAAAGAATTAAAAATAATTGAACTAGCTACCAACATGTAACATAGGGTGAGTCCCAAAGAAATTTGGAATTTTGGCTTTTCCTGAAAAGCTTGGGGAGAGTGGGCCACCCTGGACACCTGTGTCTGAGTGGTGGTCATTTGCCAGAGGAGAGTTGTGGCCAACAGGCCCTAGTGTCCAGCATTCCCCATCATTGTCCCCTTGGCTTGCTTTGTTCATTTGTGTGACCTATTGAAGGCATTTCATTTCATCATTTTTGTTTTTTTGGATTTATTTCCACTTCAAGATTCTCTGTGGAACTTATTGGACATGTGGCCCATAGATTTGTGTGGCAAGCAAGTTCATATTTCTCTAAGTCTGACTCCCGCCCTACTCCACTGTGTAAACATTTAGGACTAAGACATGGGACGTGACTCTGACTTTTCCCCTTGGCCTGAGCTTTCACTATTGTCAGCCCCTGGGGCAAAGATAATCCTTTACTTCATGCCTCTGATAAGTCCTAGAGACCTAGGTATTGATGTCTGGTTACCCTTTGTTGATTGAATAACCCCAATTTTTAAAAACTGTAACTACCAGAGCTTGTTGCAGCTAGGAACGCTCAGGTCTGTCTTGTTCATCAGGATTGCCCAACACATATGGTAGCCACTCAATAAATACCTATTGTATACCCTTAGGCAGTTCTCCTCAATGCCACCTACTGTTTATAGCATACTTGCTCTGCAGAAGAGAATGACCTATGCCTTGGGTTGCACAGTCCCCATTTGTACACACCTCAGCTTTCTTGTCAGGGTGGATGAAGCCCTTCTCCGTAAGGCATGTGAAGGCTGGAGGGTTCTGGAGACTATCAATTTCTTCAGAGATCCAAGAGAAAGAGTAGGTGCTATTGGTTGGGTTCAGGATTGTAAAGGTCCTGGCCAATAGGAAAGAGTTGATAGCAGAGAGTGAGAGGGGGGATTGAGGATTAAGATAACTTTCTTGGAACCTGGCCCTAATGTAGCTCTCCATCCTAGAACTGTTCTGAAGACTTTATTACTATAGAAATGAAAACTCTATCTCATCTGGGGATCCAAAGCATGGCTAGGGGTTTGAACTTGGGAGTAACAATGTGGCTAAGGCCACATCTGTCCTAATGATCCTCTATGGTCAAGATGGAGGTCTTCCAAATTTTCCCCAGTGTCCAAACTAAGGAGATAGAATGCAGCTTCCTTAATATAACAGTTCTTTAAAGTCAAATCTCTAAAACTTAAGTCAAACCCCAGGATAACAAGCCTGTTTCTAAGAGTCAATTTAGCTCATTTCTCTGAATTCTTCTGAGTTGTTTAGAAGGATTGAGCAACATGAATTGAACCAATGCAAACCTAAGGAACTCACCGGAGATTCTTGCCTCCTATGCCCACAGTGGTGAACTCAATCACCCGGGTGTTTGGATCCAGAAGGCCACTCCCATAACCTCTTGGGAGCTCTGGGTTGCCCCGCTGACCGATGATGTAGTCTGAATCCTTCAGTTCAAAATGGCAGATGGGCAAGGAGCTTCGTCCTTTTGCTACTAGGATTGGACCTTGTCTTCCAGGTGGCAGGTTTGGAATCCTGAGGGGATAAGTGACTTTTATTTATTTTTTATTTTGTGCTCAGTTGTTATTCTTTCACAGGTGAAATGAATATATGTACCAGGATGTGAGCTCCAGGGGAGCATAGGCTGGATCTGTCTTGGTCAACAGCAGTCATTACCTTGGTGTTGTGAAGGTATGTATCAGCTGAGCACAAGGTGCCTGAATTTGGCCCCTTTTGTCTACCTAAGGATGGTCACAAGGTACTTCTGCCTTTGGTGGTGAGCAAATCTCCCTGATGTAACATAAGTACAGTCTTACCCGCTAGGCCTCTCATAGGCCTTTAGCAGGATATGAAAAGTGACCTGGAAATCTTTAAAAAAGTATCCTGAGGGAACTCCTTGGAGAAGGTGAAGTAGGTATGAGCAGATTATCATCCCCAGGTCCAAGCTGAGGCGGCCTAGGTGTGAGAGGGGTCTCCATGGTGTAACTTCAGGGGTTCAAAGAGGCTCTGACAGCTCTCATGGGTCTCTGACACTCTAGGCCACAGTTCACAGGATTCCTTTGTGGGCTCTGAATTCTCCTTACAGCTTTTCAGGGAGTAGGTAGCATATTAGGGACTTTCATTGTCAGACGTCATTGGATTAGCTTTCCTCTCACTACTATGTGCTGGCTCTGTCAACTCTACCTGCTTTACCACCATGTAATGTTTACTGTGTGCCAGGCACTGTTCTGAGCTCTTTATGTGAATTAACTCATTTAATCTTCCCCAAATTTCTGCAAGGTTTTGCAGTTTATATTTGAGGAAACTAAGTCTTAGAGAAGGTACAAAAAAGCTTGCCCAAGTTCATGCTTGCCCAAGGATTGGAACCCATCTGCTGTCACCATCTTTTGGTTAGTGGCATCCTACAAGCTGCTAAGGGGGCAGTAGGTAGGGGGAAGCATCAAGAAAGGGTTGATGAACAGGACAAGGAGCAAATTCTTATTCTCCAAAGGTTGGCCACTTTCCATCTTTTCAAAGGGAAGAGTGACATCTGGGACTCTGGTGGGGTCTAGGTTGGAAAGAATGGTGGCAGTGGTTGCACAGAGAAGGGATCAGAGTAGCAGAGCTTTGTGCCTGCAAAGGTGGGGGTTCTGCAGAACAGACTTCCTTACTGGCAGAAAAGGTTGGTTTCGAAGTCTCCAGTGTCCAATGGGGAGAATTTCACTTTGAGCTTCTGCGTCTTTCCCGCAGGCACGATGCCTGAGGAGGGCTCCACAGAGAAGGGCAGTGAGGAGCCCTCCGTCCAGTGGTCCATGGCGCTGTCCAGGGTGCTGCCTGTATGCCCTGTGCCCAGACTAAACTGATCTTTTACGGCTGAACCTGGGGGCAGAGAGAGTGGGTGACAGTCTGAATTTGCAGGGAGAGGCATATGGAAGGCAGCCCACTCACAGGGCCTTAGGGACCCTCTGGGGGTCTGTGAGCTCATGGGTTTACTTCATCTTGGACACTAGAGGCAAGGAATTATTTCACGTATCTCACAAGAGACTTACGAAAGTAATTTCTTTCAATCCCATAGTTCTCAAATTTGTTTCCTTTTGGCTCAAGGAAGTGGGTTAAGAAGGTGTATGTGGGCCTTCTGCCCTAGAATAAGGGACTGCGAATGTAATTTTTAGAGAATCGTTGTTCTGAAGTAGGTGTTTACAATCTGGGAGCCCATGGACAGGGGCCCATTTGAAAGGTCTGTGAATCTCCAAAACTGAAATAATTAACAGTGATTGTTTGCCCACCAAGTGCTGGGCTTTTTCTAGTGCTTCACATGTATGAACTCCAAATGGGCATGGGTGTGTATTTTCTGGGGAAAGTGGTTCATAGCTTTCATCAGTTTCTCTAAGGGGTCTGTAATCTTCCAGAAGGTTAAAACCTAATAGACCAGATTCCTAGTGATCTGTGAAATGCGCCAAGGTCTGGGCTCCTAGAGGGCAGAGGGCAGCTCCGGAGCCTCTCAGGCCCATGAGCTCTGCAGACTCCACAAGGCCTCTGCTCTGCTTTTCCTTAGCTACTTAGGCCATCTGGAGTGATGCCATCTCCAGATACAAGGTTCTTCTCTAACTGGTGACTCAGGCCAGGCCTCTCATTACATTTACCTTGCTTTTCTGGCATTGCGAAGCTGACTGCCTTTGACAGATCTTCTGACATCCAGCTGAATTCCAGCTGCACAAGTCCTAAATTAACCAGGTCAAGCCTGTAAATCAATCA
The DNA here is from genome assembly GCA_963573935.1 of Arctocebus calabarensis. Classification (NCBI taxonomy): domain Eukaryota; kingdom Metazoa; phylum Chordata; class Mammalia; order Primates; family Lorisidae; genus Arctocebus; species Arctocebus calabarensis. Next base: position 17,596 of record CAUYON010122744.1, on the reverse strand, counting down.
GGGAAAAGATCTGAGAAATGTGCGCAGGTGATTTTTGTTCTGCCTGCATGTCATCTATACTGTCACTTAATTTTTTTCTTTCTTTTAAAATTATTTCTTATTTTATTATTTTAGTTTATTTTTTTGAGACAGAGTCTTACTATGTCACCTTTGGTAGCATGCTGTGGTGTCACAGGTCACAGCAACCTCTAACTCTTGGGCTTAAGTGATTCTCTTGCCTCAGCCTCCTAAGTAGCTGAGACTATAGGCAACTGCCACAACACCTGGCTATTTTTATTTTTTGTTATAATTGTCATCGCTACTTAGCAGGCCTGGGCTGGGTTCGAACTCACCAGCCCTGCTGTATAAGTCCGGCACCCTACCCCCTGAGCTACGGGCACCACGCCTCTTATTTTACTTTTATTTGTATTTTAGAGAAAAGGGTCTTGCTATGTCACCCAAGTTCAGGGTCTTGAACTCCTGGCCTCAAGTGATCTTCCTACCTCAGCCTCCCAAGTACCTGGGATAGCAAGTGTGAGCCATCACACCTGGGAATTTTTTTCTTTGTCAAGTCATATTGTTTCTTAAATAATTTTTAAGAGGTAAGTATTGAGCAATTTTATCTGAAATCATGTATGTGATGTACTTGGTATATTTCCTCCTAAAACACATGAACTACATACATGGCAACACATAAATGAGGGGGCATGGTTATGTGCCAACAAAATGTTATTTACAAAAACAGGCCATGGGTCATAGTTTGCTGCTCCATGATTTAGGTGAAAATGGTATTAGCAGAAGTTGCCACTGCCTGACAAATCTTCTGGGTCTATAGTGATTTGAGAAGACATTTAAAGTTTAAAAAATGCAAAATGAGTTGAATGATTTAATTACTAATTTTTATAAAGTAGGCAATTTAGTGTTTTACACTTGATCTTAGCCAAAAGGCTGAGAAGCAACAAAATATCAGCATTTTACATTTTTGCCTGTATTTGTTGCTCTCTCTGCCTAGAAGGCTCTTCCTTCTCACTTTTTTACCCGGCTACCTCTTGTCTGTCCTCTGAAGTCCATCCCCTTGCCTGGGAAGCCTTCCTTCACACTCCGTCTCTCCCCATATTTTGACCTGCTTTAGCTGCTCTTTGCCTGCACGCACATGACACCATCCTGTAAGTGACAATTCTCCTATTTTTATCCATCCCCCTGCGGTCATCCCCAGCCTCTGAGCTCTTCCAGAACAGGGCCCATGGCATAGTTGAATCCCTGTGTCTGTCTGTGGGGAAAGGGTTAACAAACTTTTCTCCTTTCAAAGACAAATTTGATTCTGAATTAACTTTTTAGCTCTGTTCCTCTGGACACCTCACAAAGGGGAAAAGTCAGCTGTATGATTAAGTGACAATGTTTATAGTAAAAATTACCCATGATTAGTAAAACATAAGCGAATTGAGCAGAACTGTGATTATCTGGAGGGGAGCCATAGGTCTGGGATTCTCTGAGCACAGTGACTTTTATAAGTGGGCACATTCTCTTCAAGGACCCTGGATGATGTATCCACAGAGTGGTTATAAGAAATGTTGGCTTCTGCTGGGTTCCAAGGCACGGACCCCATACTCACTAGCGTGGATACTGTCTGGGCTGTCATCTGGGCGGCGGCAGTAAGAACAGTTTCTATGTGGCTGTGCAGGCTGCTGCAAGGACTATTCCCTCTAAAGTGGATTACCTGATGCCATTCTCCACATAGACTATGTTTCCTGGCCTATACATAACTTGATTCTGAGTGTGAATTTCAATAGCTTGGCAGGTCTAAAAGTTTCACTGGAGCTAAGACAACACTCTGGTGCATGCTACACAGATATGATACCTGGCCTGCTGTCATAGACACTAAATGAACGTCTGATGAATTAGTAAGTAAAAGATGGAATGAAAGAGCTTCTCTGGCCAGTGAAATGAGGCTGCTGATGACTCACTCAAACACTCGGGTCTGGTAAACCAGGGTTTCCTTAAAGTGCACGTCGCCCGAGTAGCACTGGTATGAGGCGAAATCCACATTGGCACTGATCTGAAGCTGCAGTTCTCGGTAATTTTCTTCTAGCATTGAGTGGGCAGGCTCAGGATCAGTCTCTGTCACCTGGAACAAAGGCAGCTGTGTCCTCAGCCATGCAGAGCATAGAGATAGATGAACTGACAACCAAATGGAATAGAGAGACCAAAGACATCTGAGGCGATGTAAAATTCAGATACAGCTCATGACAACAGAGTCCTGGCAGGTCACTGGGAACAGAGGGATAAACAAATGAACAAACAAAAAGATTGAGGAAGATCAGACATCTAGAGGAAAAATACAAAATTGGGTCCTTGTCTTGTATAATACATGAACTCCAGCTTTTTAACTGTCAAGAGCAAAGCTCTTAAACTTAAAAAGAAAAAAAGGAGGTAAGTATCATTCTGGGAGGGAAGTGTTTTAAAAATAAAACACAAAAAGTAATAAGTAAAAAAGAAGAGGTTAATAAATATGAACATATTAAAATTATGAACATTTTTATTTAACAAAATGATTAAAGAAAGTACAAAGATAAGCTATGTGTTTGGTAAGGATAACTGCAGACAAATAATATGAACAGAAGAGTTTATCAAAAATAAAGTAACTAACAAAGGACAAATATCATACTTGAAAGATAGGCCAAAGGCACAAAAAGTCATTTAGTTAAGGTATAACTTACATGGCCAATAATCATATGAAGAAATGCTCAACCTTATTAGTGATCAGGGACAAGGAAATTAAGGCCATTATGAGAGCATTTCCCATTCGTTTAACTGAATCAAAAAGTCTAACAATACCACATGAAGATGTGGGTTAATAAGATCTCTTTGCTGCAAGTGTATAAACTGCTACAGCCACTGTGGAAAACACTTGGGCATTATCTCGGAAAGTTGAACATTCACATATTCAATGACTCAGCAATTTCACTTCTAGGAATACAAACTCTTCCATATGAACACCATGTGAACAATAATACTCATAGAAATACTGCCCGTAATAGCAAAACTCCAAATAATTTTCAGAAGAAGGAGGAATAAATAAAAATGGAATTTCATACAATAATGAAATAGACATACCTCAGCCACATGGAACATTGTGGACAATCACATGCAAAAATCTTTTTAAAAGATAAAGGTAAAAACTATGTATCTACATGTTTAGATACATACTAAACTATGTATCTTTTAGGATGCATAGGTTAAAAAAAGAAAGAAAAATCAAGGGAATAAAAAAGGCAGGAGTTAAGACAGTAATCTCTAGGAGGGAGGCAGCTGAGAACTACACAGTTACTCAGTGTTCTATGTTCCGTGTTGGGTGTGGGTTCATCTCTGTTTATTGTATTATTAAAAAGAAACCAAGGCGTGAATAAAAGAGGGGTATGCATGGGCCAAAGATGAGATCCTGTCATAAACCAAAGACTATAGCTAATCTAATTCTGGACACCTGAGGGAAAAAGGAAACAAAGACTCACCATGACAGCTTTTGAAGAAGAAAAAGGGGAGAGGACTCACTCAACTGGTATTAAGACTTGAACCAAAAGTTGATCAGTGAAGATGTGTGGTGTGTGTTGTGCAGATGGCATGTGTGGAATTTGGATTTGTGGCTTTTGAAATCAAGATCAAGTAGATTGGGAACCTTTTCTCTTGTCTGTAAACGAAGGAAATGATCAAAGGCTGAACTCGAGAGCAGGAGGCATCCAACCCTGGGCACGTTTGTGCTCTGTGTCCCACTTACTTTTCGTTTTGTAGTGAAAGTCCCAGCAGTGCTTCTGGGCACGTCCACCCACTTGACTGTGCGCATGCAGTCATCCCAGTCGGGGACCTGGTCTGCAGGGAGGTGAAATGTGATCTTGGAGAGCTTGCATTTGACTCGCATCTTCTTCAGGTTGAGGGGCACTTCTGACTTCACGGTCACCACTATATCCTTGGAACACCCAGGGTGGAGGTGGCCCATCTGGGGAAGAGCCTGGTATTAGTATTTTTGAGAATACAACCTGGAGGACTCTTGATACCTGCTGGTGATATTCTAGAGTAGGGGCAGAGCCAAAAGTCTTGGCAAAAAAGTGCATCAGTCAAGCCTGCATATGTACATTGACTTAAATATGTACGAGAGGTTCTTAGATAGAAATGTAAGCATATCTGCGCAAGAATAAGCTACTAGTGAGAAGAGAGTTTGAATTTTAAGTTAAAACTCCAGTGATCACAGCCTTGACCATCAAATTCTAGCCTTTATTTTTCACTGAGATAATGGTGGTAACAGTCCTGACATCTATTGTGTACATGTGTGGTATATGGTCCACTTGACTTGTATAACAAGGCTTATTCCTTTTCTTAAAAAAAAAAAAAAGAAGAAATGTAAGCATAATAATAGGAGCAACTAATATTTACCAACTTGTTACTTGCTTCAGGCACAACCCGAAACCAACTTACTTCTAGGGTTGTTGTGGAGATTAGTAAGAGTTGGTTACTAATCAACCAACTAAAAGAAGTGTAGCTATTACTCCCATTTTATAGAAACTTATAACTTGCTTGAGTCCATTAACATTAGAAGAGCTGGATTCAGACCCAGGCAGTTTGGCCAAATGCCACGGTCAATCACCTTACACTTCCTAATCAGTATTATCTATTACGGATCATGGACAGATGAATATGGTGTATTAGTAAGTCTCAGAGGGTGTTCTAGTGACCCTTGGGATCCCCAAGACCTGTTCAGGGGGTCCATGACACTATTTTAGTTTTTTGACAAACATGTTATTTGACTTTTTCACTCTCATTTTCTCATGAATGGATAGTGGAACTCTCTAGTGGCCACGTGCCATATGATTCTGTGACATACTGAATGCAAAGAAGATAAGAGAATTCAGCTACCTTCTATGAGGTCAGGTATCAACAAAATTTATATCAATGTAAAGTAATATAACTCTTCTCACTCAATTTTTAAAAAATATAGCTATTTTCATAAAAATATGGTATTTCTATTAACATGTAATAGTTTCTCTTTTCTATTTTAAAATGAGTAATATATGTTTTTAAATATTTTCAGTTTTAATTTCTAATATGGTAAATAAATACTTCTTTATTTTTTTTTTTTGAGACAGAGTCTCACTATGTTGCCCTTGGTAGAGGGCAACTCTACTTGGTAGAGTGCCATGTGACAGCTCACAGCAACCTCAAACTCTTGTGCTTACGTGATTCTCTTGCCTCAGCCTCCCGAGTAGCTGGGACTACAGGCGCCTGCCATAATGCCTGGCTATTTTTCTTCTTGCAGGTGTCATTGTTTACCTGGCCTAGGCTGGGCTTGAACTTTCCAGCCTTGGTGCAAGTGGCTGGTGCTGCAACCACTGTACTAGGGGTGCCAAGCCAATAAATACTTTTTTTGAAATAGCGTCTCACTCTGTCACCCTGGGTAGAGTACAGTGGTGCCATAGCTAACAGCAACCTCTCTGCTCAGTCGATCCTCCTGCCTCAGTCTCCTGAGTAGCTGGGACTACCTGTGCCCACCACAACGCCCAGCTAGTTTTCTATTTTTAATAGAGATTGCTCACCTGGTCTTGAACTCCTGAGCTCAAGCAATTCACCTGCCTCGGCCTCCTAGAGTGTTAGGATTACAGGCATGAGCTGCCAACGCCCAACTAATACAGTAAATATTGATAGATATAATCTGCACAAACAAAATCCCCCTCTTTGGGGATTTTCAAATGTTTAAGAGTATAAAGGAAGCCTTGAGAATTGCTGAAATATATCAGACATATAGGACATTTGATTTGGTCTGTAGAATAAAATCACTTATGATTTGGTAAAAACACACACACACATACACATATCTACACACCGTATATATGTCATATATATTACAGTTATCATGTTTCTGACAGATGAAATACTCTCCCTCCTCTAGGGAGAGGGGAGAAGAAAGCTTAGTACTTCCAAGACATATATGTGTGTGTGCACTGATGTGTTTATATATGTAAACAGAAGCTTATCTCTGCCGTCAAAGACAATGCTCAAAATTAAATTGCCCTATTAGGTTATACCAAGTTTGTTTCCCTGCAGGTAAAATGAAGATTATAGTAGTGTTTACCTTGCAGGGTTCTTGTGAGGATTAAATGAATTGACCAAGTCTTAGAACTGTGGCAACGGTGAACACTCAGGTACCAGCTACCTACCATTCAGGGGAGAATTTGGGCCACGCTGGGGGAGGAATCTGTCAGGAGGATTCAAAAAACTTTACATCCCTCTGGGAAACAAAATTTACTCCTAATAGCAGTCAAAGATTTCAAGGTGACAAAGCAGAGTCACCATCCCCCTAGAGCAGCATTTTTCAAATCTCATGGCACACTTGAACCTATAGTTAAACTTCTGTGGCACACTTAAATTATATTGATCAAAAAACAAGAGTAAATAAAAAAACCTGTGCTTTGAACTTATTTTGCAAATAATTTAATTAATGATCTTTAAAACATTTTGAGGCACACCAAGATTCTCTTACGACACACCAGCGTGCTGGTTGAAAATCACTGCCCTAGAGTATAGAGCTTGGGCAGCACACAGTAGGAGGCAGTGAAGACATCTGGTTGGCCCAGAGTCTCAGGAAGTCGGATGCAACCAAAAGCAGCTGCCGGGCAGAGTCAAGGATCATGCTACAGGGTTGTTGTAGGCCTTGGTCAATGGCAAGCTTTCATCAGCAATTCCTAAAATGTGTGCTGTGAGATGCTAAAAGAAGTGAGAAAATTCCATGTAGAACAAAGTTAACCAGATTTCGATCCACTGAAAGACAGTGGGAATCTTTATGAGAAAGATGTAAGTTGTGATGTTTTCTGAACCTCAGTTGTCCACGGAACATACCGTTCCCATTTCGACTCTTGATGAGGCACTTGTGAATGCTTGAAAGCACACACACCTCGAGGACAAAGGTCCACTCTCTGGGACGGGAAGGCTGGGACCTGTATCCATGTGCACAGCCCTCCACAGATGTCCTCCACTGATCCCTAGCAACAGTCTTGGCAGTCTTCATTCCTGTTTTCTCCTCTTAACTAAGGGGGATAAGAACAGTGTCCCCCAGTAGCAGGTGTGAGTGAGGCTGGTTCCTGGCTGCCTTCCAGCTTGAGGCGCACCCATCCCACCCACGCACCCATGGGAAAGGGCTGGTTACCAGATGGGGGTTGGCTCAGGCCTTAGGAAGTCCAGACACTGTGAATGGGTTTCACTTACCTGTGGGGAGAAAGAAACTGTAGATAAAAGGGGCCATTCAAACCGTATCACGTTCACGTGGCTGTGATTAGTGATTGTGAAGCTCATGTTGTAGTTGTTTCCAATGTGGCAGTCCCCAAACTGGATGTGGTCCAGCAGGGCAGCTAGGGGTTATAAGCAGAAGGCTGGTTAGTCCTCCCCCACTTGGCGGCAGGGTCTGCTCCCCCAAGGAGGTGGTACCTGCTAGACTCAGTGCTTCCCCTTATTCATATAGTTTATCTGAAGTTCAAATTTACCGAGGCTAATTCTGATATGCTAACTCTGCCAACCCCATTGTAGGTATGGAGCCTGGTTTCTGAGCTTAGGTTCACTGCTAGCTCCTGTGTGGGCTCTGGCAGGAGAGAGGTCACCCCACAGCCTCAAACAGGGGTGAAACACCAGATACATGAGGAGTGTTGATTGCAACCCATGACGTATAGACCACCCAGTGCTTATCCCAGCACTGCAACTGAGCTCTTAGAAAAACTATGGGGCTGTGTCTATGACTCCCTTTACGACAATCAGCCACATAATTAGGGTATTTAAAAACTGCCTTTTGAGTGTAGTGCCTGTGGCTCAAAGGAGTAGGGTGCCGGCCCCATATACTGGAGGTGGCAGGTTCAAACTTGGCCCCGGCCAAAAACTGCAAAAAAACAAAATAAAAAACTGCCTTTTGATAACAGTGGAGTATATTTTTCCTACCCCAAATAACACGGTCAACTAAATGAGGTCGTGTTATTTGGGGTAGGAAAAATATACTGATCAATTGTCTAGCAGCCCTTTCAGCTTTAACACACTACGAATCCCCTGGAGATCCTGTTAAAATGTGGATTCTGATTTAGTAAGTTCTTGTTTCTAACAGGCTCCCAGGTGATGCTGGTGCCCTAACTATGTTCAGACTGCCCACTGAGTTGTAATGCTACCACTAGCATTCCACTACTAGTAGTGGAATGAAGGTGGCCCAAACCTAAACCCTAACTGAACAAGACAGGGCAATGCCAACCCAAGCCAGCTAAAGGATACACACAGGGAAAACCGAAACCTTATTCACTTATTAGCTACCTGGAATTTGAATATCAAACTCTAAGCCCCCTAAGGGCAGAGACTTGCTTATCAGCCTTTGCAACTCCCAGGGCTCAGCACGGTGCCTGGCACATGCGCGCAGGTACTCTGTACGATTCGTTGAGTGAACACGTGAATTAGTGGAAGGTTGGAAGCAGTGACTGAGGCAGGCATGTCAGAGCACACAGGAAGGAAGAGGAGGTTCCCTTGGAAGTTCTCAGGAAGCTAGCCAGCCTGTTTTCTAAATGTCCCCTTCACTTAACATGGCCAGAGAGCCAGCACCTGTCAACAGCTTACCACTGCCTCTCTCACCTCCTATCAAGTCCTCCATCGTGCCGCTGTCCTCTATCTCTGCGAGCTCAGAGATATTTGAGTCTGCCTGGCTGATGGGCGTCACCATCCCATGGATGTTGTCCAGGGTGATGTCATCCTCGTAGCCCTCTGCCACCAGGTGGATGAAGGTCTCCTCGTACTGGTTGTTGACCACTGACAGGTGGATGGTGCCTTTCATCTTTCCAACCTTCTTGGAGTGGAAAAAGACATCAAATTCTGCTGTATTTCCAGGAGCAACAACCAGGGAGGCTGTGTGAGCTTTCTTTGCTGCAAAGAGAAAAGAGAAGATATGGTTTAGAAACAGTTTAAAGAGATACGCACCCGTGAAGGCCGTGGGAGAAGGGAAAGCAGCGCCACGGTGACGACTAGCACAGCTAGAGGCCAGTGGTGGTGAAACTGGGCCTTCCCCCGAGAGGTCGCAGCCACTGCGATCCATGCCCTCTGGAAGCACCTGCCCCCCACTTACCCTTTTCGTTTGGTTTGTTGTCCTCTGTGATATAGATGTAGGAGGTAGTGGGCCTCCCCTTCAGGGAGAAGGCTCCTAGTTGCTCCCGCAGGTCAACATGTACCTGGCAGAAGGAAAGTGGGGCTGAGAGCCAGACTCACAGGCTGCTTGCAGGCTTTAAGACTGGGGTGACACACTGTGCTGCATTTGGGGCAGGAGCCCCTAAAGTTCCTATGCCTAGTATTCACTTTGAGTTTCTCTTCCTTCCCTCCCTCCCTCCTTCGTCCCTTCCTTTCTCATGTCCTCTCCTCTCCTCTCCTCTCTTCTCTCCTCCCCTCCCCTCCTCTCTCTCTCTTTGAGGCAGATTCTCACTTTTTGCCCTCGGTAGAATGCAATGGTATCATAGCTCACAGCAACCTCAATCTCTTAGGTTCAAGTGATCCCTCTGCCTCAGCCTCCCAAGTGGCTGGGACTATAGGTGCCTGCCACAATGCCTGGCTGGTTTTAGAGATGGGATCTCGCTCTTGCTCAGGCTGCTCTCGAACTCCTGAGCTCAGGCAATCCACCTGCCTTGGCCTCCCAGAGTGCTAGGATTATAGGCATAAGCCACTGTGCCCAGCTGGAGTTTCTTATTAAGGGACAGAAATAATAAACATCAGACATGAAGAGGACAGAAGAAAACTCAGTCAGATCAGCCCTTGTTATTTAAGTGAGGAACTGGAGGGTCAAGGAGTGTAGATGATTTTCTTGATCATGCTGCTACATGGTCTCAACATGGGGCTGAAGTGCCTCTTTTTTTAAAAATAATTTTATTGAATCATAATTGTGTACATTAGTGCAATCATAGGGCACAATGTGCTTCATATACATTCAGAAATATTTTGATCGTACTGTTACAGATAGCCTTCATGGCATTTTCTTGATCACTATATAAAGACATTGATACTCTACCTTTAATAAGTTTCACCAGTACCCTGCCAAGATGCCCAGCGTAATCCTCCAACGCAAAAGTAAACTCATCCAGGAACTTTTTTTTTTTTTTGAGAAAGAATCTCAAAGCTGTCACCTTGGGTAAAGTGCGGTGGCATCATAGCTCACAGCAGCCTCCAACTCTTGCATCAGTTTTTCTCTTTTTTATAGAGTTGGGGTCTCACTTTTGCTCAGGCTGGTCTCAAACTTTTGAGCTTGGCTCGGTGCCTGTGGCTCAATGGCTAAGGCGCCAGCCACGTACACCGGAGCTGGCGGGTTCGAATCCAGCCCGGGCCCACCAAACAACAATGACGGCTGCAACCAAAAAAATGGCCGGGCGTTGTGGCGGGCGCCTGTAGTCCCAGCTACTTGGGAGGCGGAGGCAAGAGACTCACGTGAGCCCAGGAATTGGAGGTTGCTGTGAGCTGTGATGCCACAGCACTCTACTCAGGGTGACAGCTTGAGGCTCTGTCTCAAAAAAAAAAAAAAAAAAAACTTTTGAGCTCAAGCAATCCATCTGCCTTGACTTCTCAGAGTGCTAGGATTATAGGTGTGAGGCATGGCATCCAGCCATTTCAGCTTTTTTTTGTTTTTATTTTTGTTTTGTTGTTGTTGTTTGTTTTTGCAGTTTTGAGCCAGGCTGGGTTTGAACCTGCCTCCTCTAGTATATGGGGCCGCCATCCTACTCCTTGAGCCATAGGCACCGCCCCATTTCAGCTTTTGAAATGACTTTTTTCCCCACATTGAAACTGATTTCAGAATACAATTTAATATATGCGCTGCTGTAACATTGCACACAATTTGGTGTTATGCTGTCTTGACCACCCCCCCCAAAGTTTAAAGTGTAAGATTAGGTAGATGTGATCTTGCAAGGTTTATGATCTTGTAGAAGAGAAAGAGAACAAAGTAAGCTATTCTGTTCTTTCCTACTTCTGATTACTTATACTTTTACAAGTATACTACAGTGTTTACTAATTCAAACAGGTAAGCACTGCACTGCCAAGTTATTATCTTTGAGACAAGACCAGCATTTAATTCAGTTGTCATTTGCTCTCATCCTTGAAGGTAGTTTATAAAATTGCCTCCCATTGGTTACTATGGGACCGGGAAAAACTAGGAGCTTGTGTAAATATGTGTGTGTCTGCAAGGAGGTTACTTTATTTTTTATTTCCTTTGAAGTACCTTTTAAGTACACTCTTAAAATACATCCCGAACCGCATACCATTATTCGTTTTCCACATAGGCTAAAACATCCTCAAGGAGAGAAGCTGAAAACAAGTATATTAAAGTGACTTATTCTTTTCTGGCAGAAGGTCCTAGTACAAAATTGGGTCCTTGAATTTTCCAAATGAGGCTGTATTTATTGCCCTTCTCTAAGAAGGGCCATTTTAATAATTTTTGCTATCACATCAAAGACTTTCCATGATAATTACAGTCAATAATTGCAGTAGTAATGCTGTGCCATCTGCAGGCTCTGCATAATGAAAACGAGGGAGAAAAACATGTCCCTCTGCGTGATGGGAGCTCTGGTGGAATCGGAGGCCCTCATCTCAGATCACTACTCACATCAGTTGCAGGTGACCTTCCCACTACTGGATCCTGGGTCATATCCTATTTTCCCTGTCTCCCTCCTTCCTTTGGCCCATTTCTTTTCCAGTACTTTCTCTTTCACTCCTTCCCTTTAGTGATGCAGGCCTGAACTTCCTCATCCTCCATAGTTATGGCCCATCCTAAAGTAGCCAATAGACCACATTTGGGGAGGGGGAGAGTAATTGTAACTTCTTTGGGATCAGATGTTTGAGCCAGTTAATTGTGTTATAAGTGACTGGCCCATCACCTAAAAGGGTTTATAGAGGGCAAGGTGGATATTGAAACAGTGGAACATGCACCCACTCACTTAGTTGCACCAGGCCATAGAAACATCCGAGCTTGTTTCTTGGCCAGATTTCTGAAGCGGTGTTGTCTTCTCTTAGGTCCTGTGACAGACAGCACCATTCTATAGTGACCCCAATGTCAGTCCCATGGGAGCAACCTTCACTTCTTTTTGGATGCTGAAATTAGAGTGGCTCCTATCCTTTAATTGCTGCCCAAAGCAAAGGTAGTAACAGGCAGCCATTTTGGTTTTGGTTATCTGAGAGTTCTATAGTAAAGAGGGCCAGACCACCTCCAGCACATTTTTTGGGACTTTCATATCTATCTCTGTGGCTCAGTGGTGACTAAGAGACCTCTTCTGGCAGGCCTGTATCTGAAGATGGGCAGGAAGTGAACAGATCTACATAAGGACTTGGAATGCATAGCAAATGACTGGTTTTTCTTTTTTCCTTGTCACTTGCTGGCAAAGAGGCATCACTTTTCCATCTTCTCTAAGAAAGTAAATTATTTCATGTCATGAATAAGTAAGCACATTAATACTTTAATTTAGTGCTCAAGATCTGCCTTTATTTTTCCCTCCTTGTGATTCTTAAGAAACCAAGGAAAATGGTTTGTGGCTGGCATAACAGCCAAGCTGAAGAATTGGCTAATCAATACCTTGCATTTGACTTCAAGCACCTCTTTATCAGAGCCCAGAACAAACAAGGATTCTTCCTAGTGTGGCGGAGAGGGACTGTGCAGTATCTCAATCCCATCACTGTTTAGGGAAGTCACTTGAGGGCGTAGATGCTGCTCTGGTGAGACCTCAGCCACAAAAACTACAGTGGAGCCACGCCAGTGATTTATTGACTCTCCAAGTATAAGTGTAGAGTAGTTCACCATCAAGTGACTAGGTTTAGAGCCTTTAAAAATGAAAGCATTAGGCAGGGCGTAGTGGTTCACGCCTGTAATCCTAGCACTCTTGGAGGCCCAGGTGAGTGGGTTGTTTGAGCTCAGGAGTTCTAGACCAGCTTGAGCAAGAGTGAGACCCCATCTCTACTAAAAATAGGGAAACTAGTCAGGCATTGTAGTGGGTGCCTGTAGTCTCAGCTACTCTGGAAGCTGAGGCTGGAGGATCACTTGAGATTGAGCTTTGATGACGCTACAGCACTATATCCTTGGTGATAGAGTGAAACGCCTCTCTTTCTCTCAAAAAAAAAAAAAAAAAGAAAGCATTAACATCAGAGTTTTTTTTTTTTTATTGATTTCACTGTTCAGTGACTTCTAATTTGTCAAGTTAAATAAATGAAATAGCATTTGCGTGTCTTTCTTTGTCTTGCAGCTCTTGCTCTGTTGACTGAGAAGGGTGGCAGAACTAGGTACCCAAGTTTGCTTATCCTCCCACCCAAGCCATCATGAGATTTTGTTCCGAGTCCATGTTAATGTCTTGTGTAGTTTTGGATGACTCAAAAAATAGACACAGCCTATCTGGCAATGTATAGGTTATATTGCAGTGTATGACTCTGTCCCACTTTGCCCCCAGGCAGCTCTTAAGGCATATCTGTTGAAGTCCTAAAGCGAGAATAAGCAGGGGTTGAGTGAATTTGTCTAGTGAAGCATCATCTCTCTTGTCTTTTGGACTTGAGTTCTTCCAAAACAAGGTCATATGACCTCAGAGATCTTTGAGGGGTAGTGGTAGAGGAATCCAGATTATAGAGTAAAAAGGAAAGAGAAAAAACCTCTAGAACAATAATAAAATTCATGTCCGTTCTTGTAATTTTCAGAGGAGTAGCAACTAAGCCTTTTCTGCACTGATGGATGGCATCTGGCACATAACAGGCACTTGATAAATACTGCATTAAGCATCAACAGTGTTTTTGTGTAGCCAAATTGGATCAAAGGTTAGTTTGGGAGAAGTGAATGAATTATTTGACTTAGATTTTAGAAAACGTTAGGACAGAGTTCCATTCCCAGATAATCTCTTGGGGTGGACTAGTCAAAGTAACTAGGTCAAGAAGTGGTAAATATACTGGACCTTCTAATTCTAATGAACAAATCAAATGTAATTAATTAACAGGTGTGATCCTGAAGGCACGGTTCTGAAAGGTGAGACTGGGGAATCGATTGGAATCAAGGAGCTGGTTGATGGCCACTAGGAGAAGTCCCCAATCAGACCTCAGGTGCCTCACCTCAGGGCATGCTGGTAGAATGTAAAATAAAGGGCAAGGACATTGAAAACTAAAGTAAATGTAATCTTCTAGGAAAGGCAACCTCATTTCTATAAGGGGAGTCTATGCTTTGCTAATGACCTTGTGCTTTTCAAGGGTCTAATGCATACGTAGACAAAGGGAAACCAGTGCATGTGATCCATTTAAGCTTTCAAAGAGCTTTTCATGGGCTTTTACACCAAGCCAAGGAAACTCAAAATAACTGGTATCAACACAGTTGTGGGACTTTGAGGCTAGAAACAAGGGGTATAAAGGATAAATAGGAAATTGTCTGGATAGTGACGGCAACAGTGGCATTCTCTCCAAAATCAGGACTGAGACAAGTTTTATAGCTCCAAGAACTGACCAGACAGCAAATGTTGAAATCATCACCTTTGTTAACAAAACTTTTCTAAGTAGCAAAGAGGCTGTTAAATGGTTCTTAATTTCTGGAGTGTATGTCCCAACAGTCACAGGCCCAGGTTCTAGGGTACTAGATAATGGGAAGGAGGAGTTTTGTTTTATTTTTTATTTTTTTTCAAATTTTAACTGAAAATGGCATGATGTAATATGCTGCTTAAAGACTGTTCTTCAAGGCCAATTGAGGGGTTGGGGAAACTCAGTCTTGCAAAAGGAGGGAGAGTGTGAGGAGAACCCTGCCTCTTCCTCATCTACCCATGCTAGGGTTCAGGCAGCTTTTTCTTTCAGTGTTTAAACATTAACTTTTTTTTTTTTTTTTTGAGACAGAGTCTCACTAGGTCGCCCTCGGTAGAGTGCAGTGGCATCACAGTTCATAGCAACTCTAACTTTTGGGCTTAAGTGGTTCTCTTGCCACAGCCTTCCAAGTAGCTGGGACTACAGGTGCCTGCCACAACGGCCTGCCACTTTTTTTTTTTTTTTTTTGCAGTTTTTGGCCGGGGCTGGGTTTGAACCCAGCACCTCTGGCATATGGGGCCAGCCCCCTACTCCTTTGAACCACAGGCGCAGCTCCAGCTGGCCACTTTTTTTTTTAAATTTTTATTTGCATATGGAACACTAGGCGGAGCTGTCCAGTGAAGTCACATGGCTGTGAACAACTGAAGTGTTCTGCTGAGTAATGGGGTACCTAGAGCTTCAGTGGCCCAATTGGTTAGTGCATGGTACTAATATAACAGTGGAGTGATACTGAGGTTGTGAGTTGAGTCTCACCTGGAGCACATCTTTTTTTTCTTTCCTTTTCTTTTTTTTTATTTGAGACAGGATCTCACTATACCACCCTCAGTAGAGTGCGGTGGCATCACACCTCACAGCAACCTCCAACTCTTAGGCTTAACGATTCTCTTGCCTCAGCCTCCGAAGTAGCTGGGGTTACAGGCACCTGCCACAATGCCTGGCTATTTGTTGGTTGTAGTTGTTATTGTTGTTTGGCAGGCCTAGGCCGGGTTCAAGCCCACCAGCTCTAGTGTATGTGGCTGGCACCCCAGCCACTGAGCTACACGTGCCTAACGAAACATTTAACTCTTGTCCACGTCCATGGGAACTGGGACTAATTAAGAGACCTTCAGTGAAGATTTGTATTCGAGTAAGCTAAACTTACTATGACTTAAGAATTTTGTGGAAGTGGGTTTTAAAAGATTTTAAGTACAAACAGTAAAAACATAAATGTTTCTTTCTCTTACACCATTTCTTTGATGACTGGCTAGAATTTCAAAGACTGGTTTGTTCTGCTTGACATCTGATGTTACGGTTTTTGGTTTTTTTTTTTTGCAGTTTTTGGCCGGGGTTAGGTTTGAGCCCACCACCTCTGGCATATGGGACCAGCGCCCTACTCTTTTGAGCCACAGGCGCTGCCCAAGGAATCATTTCTTCTTTATGTGAGAAGTCAGACTTTTACTCTGGGTATAAAAAGCTTTCTAGATAGCCATTTGGAGAAATATCTTTTGAACTGTTCACGATGAATGAGTATGTTATTCTTCTGGTGTGTATTTTCTAGACAGTAGATTTACTGAAAACCTCTTCTCACGCTGTACCTTGAGGGGGGCATTTTAGGTATACTGTAGAAGGGAAGGCTAAGAGAAGTTAAAGAAGGCTTTTAGGCTTGGCGCCTGTGGCTCAGTGGGATAGGGCGCCAGCCATGTACACCTGAGCTGGCAGGTTCGAATCCGGCCGGGCCCGCCAAACAACAATGACGGCTGCAACCAGAAAAATGGCCAGGCGTTGTGGCTGGCGCCTGTAGTCCCGCTGCTTGGGAGATGGAAGCAGGAGACTCGCTTGAACCCAAGAATTGGAGGTTGCTGTGAGCTCTGTTGCCATAGCACTCTACTCAGGGTGACAGCTGGAGGCTCTGTCTCATAAAAAAAAAAGGGCTTTTATGTTTTTATGCATGCTGAAAATAATCACTCAAAATAATTTAATATTGGGAGTTGTCATGGCCCACACAACCCATGAAATGTATGTTTTTCAGAAAGGCCTTAATCAAAAAAAAAAAAAGGCCTTAATCATTCTATTAGAGCAAGTGCCTGGTGTCTGTGAGCCCCCACCCATTGTCTGTCTCTTCTACACTTGTGGCAAACTCAGCTGCTGACCCTTTCTGAGCTTGCTGTGCAACCTAAATAGCAGTGGTAGGCTGAGGATGCGGTTCCAGAGGCTTCTTTTGAGATTATTTGGAAAAAATAAGGAAAAGCACCCACTGTTGGAAGTTGGTGCTCCTAGGGGAGGAGGAGGAAGGAGTGTCTCTCATGTCTTCCTGAGGATCCCTTTCCCCTTTTTGGTTCCTCTGAGGGCTTCTGTGAGTACACACAAGTGACTTCCCCCAGGGGCCATTGCTAGGGATGCAGAGAAAGGGCAGGTGACTAGCCATCCCCTCCCAGGAAGCCAGGTCTGATCAGCTGTTTTAGAAGTAGCCCTACCAAAGCCTTGGTCTGTCAGAGATGATGATGCCTGGCTTGGGGATGCGAGTTTCAGAGGGGAAAAAATGTCCTTGCCAGTGATGTTTCCTGTCTAAGTTGCTTTTTATCCATAGTTGAATGTATAACTAAGGCTGTAACAGACTTGATCAACCCTGATATCTCACTCTCTATACGGTCTCTTCTCTCAAACCTCAGAGTTTTTGTTTGTTTGTTTGTTTGTTTATTAAATCACAGCTGCGAACATTAGTGCAATCAAGGGGTACAATGTGTTTTCATCAAACTGTTGAACATACCCTTCATGGCATTTTTTTTTCCAGTGGTAAGACAGAATTTATTTACAGAAAAGAATACAGAAAATACGGCTCGGCGCCTGTGGCTCAGCCGGCGAAGGCGCCAGCCAGGCCCGCCAAACAACAATGACGACTGGAACCAAAAAATGGCCGGGCGTTGTGGCGGGCGCCTGTAGTCCCAGTTACTTGGGAGGCGGAGGCAAGAGACTCGCTTGAGCCCAAGAATTGGAGGTTGCTGTGAGCTGTGATGCTACAGCACTCTATCCAGGGTGACAGCTTGAGGCTCTGTCTCAAAAAAAAAAAAAA